>JAOWBL010005064.1:0-10540 GCA_028564865.1 Zenarchopterus dispar | reverse complement strand
GTAGAGAAGAATTTAGTCCCAGAGTTAAAATATTAAATAAATATGGATAAAAAGTTTAAAAAGAATGGCAATATAAATAAAAACATTTAAATGTTCAGTTAAAAACCACATTAAAACTTTGGGTCTCGTGTTTTTGGCTCTCTCAGCTGTCCTCAGGTCCTCAGACCTTATCGACAATGATGGACAATGATGGTAAAACGATGTCTCCTTGGGTGTTTCTGTTCTCACTTTGAGAATTATTAAAAATCTGAAGACCTGACGGACTGAGGAGGTTTAGTAGCTCTGATAAATGAGGACAAACCATCCAGACCCACCTCTTCACACTCAGACTCACAGGGCTCTGCTGGAGTCTGTTCCTGCTGTCCAAAACCATTCAGACTTTATAAACAATTAAACGGATCAAAACCATTCTGACTTTATAAACGATTAAACGGATCAAAACCATTCAGACTTCATAAACGAGTAAATGGATCAAAACCATTCTGACTTCATAAACAATTAAACGGATCTTAAATAAATTCTAAAACAGGGAGCAGGTCCAGGTCAACTAAAAAACTGGTGCCATGTTAGTTCTGGTTTTGGTGTGCAGTCGATCAGCTGAGTTTTGAAGGAATTGTGAAATATTATTCTGAGTGAAACTAACCAGAACTGGTTGTTTTTCAGCTTATTAAAAGCGGTTCTGGTGACAGCTGGGATCTGAGTCAAAGATGACTCCTCAGTCTTTTTTCTTAATTTCTTGGACTCTGTGCCAGAATCTGTCGTTGTGCTCTGTTTTTCTTCAGCTTCAGGATGGGAAGGTCCTGCTGTCGTTCCTTGTCTTCTGACGGTGTTCCTCTCTTTCAGCTCTCGCCACGCAGGAGGACTTCCAGATCCGGCCTCACACTCTCTACGTCCACTCCTACAAAGCTCCGGCCTTCTGCGACGACTGTGGGGAGATGCTGTGGGGTCTCGTCAGGCAAGGACTCAAATGTGAAGGTGAGGATTAAAATCTTCTGGCAGACCTGCTGCCATCATCCTCGTCGTCGGTGCTCAGGCCCACACCAGAATCACCTCATAACAACTCACTAGCGTGCACGTTGAAAGCAAACGCAGTGAGCAGGTTTGTTTACATAAAAGCGCCACATCTGTCAGTGTTTGTCCTCTCGTTTGCCTTTTATAACTTTGTTCTTATCCACCAGCATCGTGGTTCTGGTACCGTTTTGTTTAGTTTCCGTCCTCAGTTGAACTGCAGATGCTTCGGAGAAGCAGAACAGAAGTCCAGAAACACGCTTCCAGAAAGTTTCAGACAATGATTTGGTCATCAGAAGTGGATTCTCAGGATATCTGGGTATTAAAACAATCTTCCTGTTAATTAAGCTTTTATGGCAGGAAGTGATACGTGCTGCCAGAGCTTCTGAGCTGATGTCATCAGTGTAACAGAGGCAAACAGGAGAGCTGGACACCCACCTCTCTGCTCTCTTCTAAACAATTCAATGT
This sequence comes from Zenarchopterus dispar, assembly GCA_028564865.1. Lineage (NCBI taxonomy): Eukaryota > Metazoa > Chordata > Actinopteri > Beloniformes > Zenarchopteridae > Zenarchopterus > Zenarchopterus dispar. The sequence goes on along the minus strand of JAOWBL010005064.1, from coordinate 9,064 downwards.
GATGTCAGAGATTTGCGTCAGTGAAGATTTGTCGTCACTCAGATTTGTGCTTGAACATGACCTGAAATCAAACCTGCAGACACCGAGCAGCAGGAGGTCTTCACGGAGGTCTGCAGCTGTTTGTCCACAGAGCCTCGTCTTTACAGAGGCCATGTAACGGTCGTTCATTATATCTTAGTCGCTGCTACGTCTCACAGACTGTATCAGAGGAACTGGATGAATCCTCCGTGATGTTATCCACAGGTTTCTGAAGAGTCAGACCTGAAAACCAGCTGGAACACTCCCACCCGATGTCAGTCAAAGACAGAAATTTTAGCTTGCCTGAATTAGGTTATGCTAACCTAGGATGCTTAATTAAATTAACTTTAAATTCATTCAGATCAAATCTGTTCAAATAGCTTCATTTCAAGTGCTGCTGATGAAACGAGGACTAACAGAGCTTAAATTAGGACTAGTAGACCTGAAACCAGGACCAGTAGAAATGAATGGAGGACTGACGGACCCCCACCCCCACCTCAGGTCCGAGTAGACGGTCCACCTTAGCTACAGGAAATGCCACAAACCTGTTCTATCTGTGATGTTGACCAGAGAAGGAAGAGACACAACAGTCGGTGTAGAAATTCAGCATCTGTTGAGAAAACCTCTGTCAAACAGTCTTCTAAGGAAGAGTGGGTTTTTAAATTGATATAAAAAAAATAAACATTTTATTTAATGCAATACACAACCTCAGTGAGCACATCCGGAGCTGGTTCAAATTTACCATCTTTGTCTTTGCACTGAAAAACAGCTCTAACACTTTGTAAAATGCTTTTTTTTTTTTTTTTACCAACTCCTCCACTCTGAAAACTGAAGTAGAAAAACCAAACACAACCAAACTTACGCAGACAGGAAAGTCTCTCATCGTCAGTCTTTCTTTAAGAACTGTCCCGAGTGAGTTCTCTTCTTTGTCTGTTTTCAGTGGACACCATGTGTGTAAATATTTATTGAACTTTTAAATATGGAGATTTGTCTGTGGAGGCTTTCAAATCACCTTCAGAATCTTCTGGGATGTTTGTTCCTTCACAAACAAAAATATCTTCACCAAAAGAATCTTCACATTTCAGCGTTGAGTTTAATCCATCTAAAATCAAAATGGGAAATGAACAAGTGGAGCTGTGCTCCCGACAGTAATAATGATGTCAAACGGACCTGAAAATCCAGGTTTTTGTTTTATTTATGCATTGTCACATCAGAACAATCTGAAAGCCTTGAAACCAGAAGACTGAGACTTAAAGTGTCTTCATCTTCTCTGCAGGATGTGGACTGAACTACCACAAACGCTGCGCCTTCAAGATCCCCAACAACTGCAGCGGCGTCAGGAAGAGGCGGCTGTCCAACGTGTCCCTGCCAGGCGCCGTCATGTCCACCGCTCGTCCTCCCTCCACTGAGTTCCCCCCGATGCCGCCGGAGGAGGTGGGTGCTCGGCAGTCACCAGGAGTCTCCCAGCCAGCATGTGGCCTCTCTGGATTAAAAGTGGGCTTCTCCAGTTCAGAGGGAGCTTGAGCTGGTGGTGGCGTCAGTCCCAGATGGTTTTCATATTAGTAACATATGTCCCATATTAGAAAATTAACCAGCTAAACACCAGCATGATCCTGCTCAGAGTCCATAAAGGCAAATGCATGTGGGGTCACCACAGAACCTACTTAGGATTCTTTATTTTTTTTGGTTCACATGAAAAATAAAGGTTGATGGAGACAAGACACTATGAAGTAAAACTAAATGGCTAAAGAGCACACTAGATCACAGCACAGTAGAAAAATAGATGTTCTGGCAAGACAAGGCGATAAGTACTCACAGCAGCCGACCAGACGCAGGTGAGACTGGGACAAGGCAAGTCCAACCAGACTTTCAAAACAAAACAGGAAGTCTAAGATACAACACAACAGAGGCTTCAATTCAAGAATCAAGAGAAGCACACAAATAACCCTAAAACAAGTTACGAAGGTATAAAGAAACTAAAACAACATGGAAATCAAAACCCAACAAAAACCTTCATCATAACACTGGTAGCCAGTTTGTAGTGGCCTGAAGGCAGATGTGTTTGTTACACCGCTCTGATCTAAAGCCACTTTTAGCCAGATGTTGTGGTATAAAGACACTCTGGAGTTCCCATGCTGATTCTGCCTCCACTCTCCAGCTGTGCATTCACAGGGACCCCACGAAGGCGCAGTCTCTAGTCCCTACGGTGTTCTACAGCCTGAAGACGTACCTTTCTTCATCGTCACGGTCCACAGTCCCTAATGTCTCTAGTTTCTGACTGCCTCGTTCAGCCTGACAAAAAAAATCAAGTTTCCGTCCACTGGGACGCACACATCAGCGCTGGCCGCCCCGTGGCTGCTGGCATTTAGACGATGGCCCAGCTTCAGCTCTGGACCATCCTCCAGGTTTCCAAACATGGCGTCAGGGTTCCAGCTGTAGCTAGATCAGTATGTAGAGAGACCGTTCTTAATCCGCCTCATCCACTGGGACTCTGGTAGACTCATACAGAAAACAGGAACTACAGAGGACACGTGTGTCTAACCCTGCACGCTAATCTAGTTTATATTTACCCTTAGTCACGGTCATGCTGCTTTAAACTGTTGAGCAACAGGAAGTGACATATGTATAGTCAGTGATTTCTGTAGCAGGATCTTTACACTGCCCAGAAACGGACACACACTTGAGTAGCCTTTGAGCCTCAGAGACGTTGATGTTCGAGTAATAATTGTTTTGTGGTTTTGCTGCTTTTAACCTTTGGCCTCGTTCTTGAATTCCAGCATCATGTGACAGATTTTTGTTCCTCATGGATGCTGGTGAGATGTCTTTTCATGTCGGTCAGTCCGTGGAACCAAAAGTGTCACTTCATATTAATAAACCCGATTCCAGAACAATCCAGGCTAAGATCTTGATTAGATAGTTGAGATGAAATCATCACATCAGTGCTCGTTCAATCACCTAAATGATGACAGAATTTAGTAGATGTCCCTCCAGGTTAGTCTGAACTTTGAATCATCTGAGCCTTGTTGTGAAGCTAGAGTCAGGATCAGCCTGGAGCTCAGCTGCTGATTGAACCGAGATGTTCTGGTTTAATTAATACTCTGTTAAACCACAGCTAAATTAGCCACATGCTAACCAACAGTGCTTTGGATCGATGATGCTAAGAAGGAACTCGAGCATCCCCCAGCTCCAAATGTCTTTGACATTTATATGTTTCACATCACAACACTGCTTAAACTTTGCAGCAACAAATTTTCATAATCAATGTGTTTGATTGTTTTGACTAATTGTTGCAGCTCTGATTAATATGATGTGAAACACATGAGCCAGTCCAAGTAGGCGCCCTCTCTCTCTCTCTCTCTCTCTCTCTCTCTCTCTGATGCTCGCTCTCTCTCTCTCCTACTGGGAGTCAAACCAGGAACCTTCTTGCTCTCTCTCTCTCTCTCTTTCTCTCTCTCTCTCTCTCTGATGGCTGTAGGCAAATCACTTGATTTTCCATCCTGTTCAAACCAGCAAACAGTCACAGCCAGACTGGAATAAACACACACACACCAAACTTTGAATAAAGGCAGCTTCTTAGCTCTTTTACAGGCTGGAAACAGTAGCAGCAATCATGACCACTGCTGTGATGGAGGAATCATATTTGAAACCATTTTCAAGCTCTCATTCTTCAAGGGTCAAAGATGTTCGATGAATCTAAAATATACCCTCGCCCGAACCCGGTGTGCATCAGTTTATCCTCAAAACAGAGCAACCAAACCACAGCCAGACTGGCCTGATCCAGAAGGACCTGAGCTGTAATCAGTCCCATCAGCCACTGCAGAATGAGCAGTGATGGATGTTCTGGTTCCATCCATCCACATGCGGACCAGGAACAAACATTTGGGTTTTAAAACTCAACATCTATATCCACTGAGTTATGAGGGGCTGCTGGAGCCAGTCCCAGCACATAGCCAGGGGTGCAGGTTGCCAGCCCATCGCAGGACCACAAAGACAAACAACCATGCACACTCACACCTTTGGATGATTTAGAGTTCTCAATCAACTTTATATACATGTTTTTGGACTGTGGGAGGAAACCGGAGTACCCGGAGAGAACATGCACACTTCACACACAAAGACTCCTACTGGGAGTCGAACCAGGAACCTTCTTGCTGTAAGGCAACAGTGCTCACCACTAAGCCACTGTACCTGTTCAGTTAAAACTCAACATGAACTTTATATATATATACTCTCCTGATGTGGTACAATTTACCCCTGTCAGAGTTGTCATGGATGTGAAATCAAACAACTTAAACCAAAAGGTTTTTTCGTACCAGACTGTAAATATATTTATTTCTGCTTTAAAGTTGGACAGTCAGTGGAGATTGACTCAGTTTTGCAGCCAACCTCTAGTGGTCAGTAGAGGAACTGCAATGAATCTTAGTTCCACGTGAGCTTCAGTTAGGAGGTTAGATGGTTGGTTGTTGATGTGGCCCCGTGGATTAACGCGAACACTCCAAAGAGTGTAACAATCCACCATTCCACATGGGAGTTCTAGAGCAAACCCGTAACAGTCCTATTTAAAATAATTTCAGTGCCAGCAGTTTTAGCATGTGGTTCCTGGGAAACCTGTGAAGTCGTACCTAAATTTAGCAAAAACCCGTCTAAACGTTTGTCTTAGAAAACTTTTAAAAACTCTCTGTTCCCCATCAGGAACATCAGTCTTGCTCCAGTAGATGGTGAGATGTTCCAGGAGGGATTTCTAGAGTTTTTAGGTTCAAACTACATGAATCCAAATAGATAGGAGCTCTGAAAGGAAAAGATTTACTCATAGTTCTGCTGTTTATCTTCATTTGCTTTCATCTGGTAACATTAATACTCAATTTTACACTTCTGCTGGAATCTCATGAGTTACATTTATTTTGACAGAAGATTTATTCAAATACACCTTGTAAGTTCTGAGATAAACTCGTTTTAGATTATATGTGTCACTGTAGAGCAGGAATCTCAAATAGACCGTATTGGATGACTATTGTCTTTATTTTACTGTTATCTTTGGTAAAAACGGATCTTTTCCCTTCATTTTCCCCTCTGGTTCTTGGTTTTGGCTCTCCACCTGCAGCGCCCCCTCCTGGGAGCCATGAAGCGTAACTCCCTCCTGAGCGGCCGTCCCATTTGGATGGAGAAGATGGTCCTGGGTCGGGTCAAAGTCCCCCACACGTTCTCCGTCCACACCTACACCCGGCCCACCATCTGCCAATACTGCAAACGCCTGCTCAAGGGCCTCTTCAGGCAGGGCCTGCAGTGCAAAGGTGACGACTCACGAGCAGCAGATGTCATCAGTAATGACAGAAAATACAAGAAAAACACGCTTAGCGGTCAGTCCAAACGCTGCAGATGAGAGAGAAACGTAGGACTCGTCACTGTGAAGCAGCCATCCCAAAGAAGGTTTTTCTGCATTAATATGTAAATTACTGCCCAAAAAGACATTTTATTCATCTAAGTCAGCATTAGTAAAGTTTAATTCTGTGGATTAGTGATGAAAGTCAGAACATGGAAAAGAAATACTAGATTTATTATCACTGGATAGTTTGTCTACTGTGTCAGTTGGTAAGTTGGAAGTTTCATATTTTAGTGTGTACATCCAAAAGTTGGAAGAAATAACCCAAATAAATGAATGTTAAGTACATTTGTAATGTGCTTTTCTTCTGCCTTAGATTGTAAATTTAACTGCCATAAAAGATGTGCAGCCAAAGTACCTCGAGACTGTCTGGGCGAGGTGGACTTCAACGGGGGTGAGTGGGTTTCATTCTCACTGCTGTAAACTCAGATCTGCCATCAAAGCTAAAGAAAGGCTGCAGAAGCTCCTGAGACCATCTCGTGATGGTTTCATGCGTTCGAAGCATCCTCAACATTCTCAGACAGGCCTTGTACATCATGCAAACTGATAGTGAGACAGTGAAGTTGTTCAGTCATTTTCAAGATACTTCCCAGTCGTTTTATTCTTTTTGTAAAAACACAATGAAAACAATATGAACACCAGCAATAAATGACTCCATTAACTGTACTACTCTTTATTTAACAGATTTGATTTGATTCATGAAGCCAAAATGAAAAAAAATATTTGTGGGGAAAACTAAGAAATCCAATCTGTGTGTCTCATGGTTCTGGAGGATTTCTGGTCTGTTCTTTCTATCGTTACTTCAGTTCATTGAGGTTTCTGGACATTTGTGTCGACACAATTCTCTGAAGGTCCCACCACCGTCTCTCAATCAGGTCTGGACTTTGACCATCATTCTAATTTTTTTTTTTAAAGAATGTATCCCACAGTGGGGAAATTTGTCCTCTCCTTTTAACTAGTGACACAGTGGCTTGTCACTAGTGAACCTGGGTTCTCCACACTGAATCCCACCTCTGTAACCACTAGGCCACGGCGCACAGTCACATAAATCTGCTGCTGTGTTTGAAATCATCTCCTGTCACATGACCCAGTTTCTGCCAATCTTCAGCTGTCAGACAGATGTCCTCACATTTGTCTCTGGAAGACTCTGGTCTACAGAGGAGTTCATGGTCCACTCAGTGACTGACAGGTGTTCAGGTCCAAACCATCATCCCTCCACCATCATGCTGAACTGTGGGTCTGATGTGTTTCTGCTGGTTTCCTCCAAACATGGTTCTAGACATGAAGACCAAGCATCTCCACTTTGGTCTCGTCCGTCCAGAGGACATAGTTCCAGATGTCTGCTGGTTTGTTCAGGTGCAGTTTTGAATGTTTTCCACTTGTGAGTAATGTTTCACACTGCAGAACGTTGAACTCCAAATAGTTTGGAAATGCTTTTATAACAATTTCCAGAGTGATGTAAAACAACAATTGCTTCTCTAAGCTCATGCTGATATCTTTCCCCGCTGGGATTTTCCTAGCACACACCTGAACTCTCCAGACCAACAGCCTGCAGAAACATCTGGTTTTACATCTTTTTTTTTTCTGTTGATCAACTCGTCAATGATTATTACAACTCTTAAATACTTTAGAAGCATGGAGAGACTGCTTAGTATTACCCACATCATTTTGAAAATTGTTTTGGGCTTCATTTTTGTAAAACAAACAAAAAATAAAAATAAGTGAAGGTGCTTGTTTATCTTCTGAAGTTGTAATTTCTTTCTACAAAGGACCTCAGGTTAAAACTGCAGCCAGTAACTTGTGCATTACTGTATATCTTATATAATTTTACTGTAAATCTTGTAGGTAATATTAGAGTTGAACATTTTAATTGATACAAAAATGTTCCTCTCTGTAGAATAACTGTCCAGATCTTTTTAATAAATTTTATACTGTTCAGTATATTATTATAGAGGATCAGCAAAGACAGAACTAGAATATGAGATAGTTCAGAGCAGATTTAAGTCATCATTTGTTTTCCAGTTATTATCTAATAATTGAAAGTAAATGTCAGAGGAGACCTTGAAAGTTGCTCCTGTTTTTGTAGAAGAGCTGCTGGTCCTCCTGCAGGTCCATGAACTCTTGAAAACACGTCTCAGGTGGGTCATTGCAGACGTAGCTTCAACTTGTTTTGTCTCAGCAGAACCGCTCAGTCCCAGTCCGGACTCCGAGGCCACCATGGAGGTGGACTGTGACCTGAACAGTGACGGCGGTCAGAGCATGGACGAGCAGGACGAGCCGTCCACACCAGAAGACAAGCTCTTCTTCATCGAAGGTCCCTGCAATGACGGCGAGAAAGATGACGAAACCATCAGGGCCATCAGGTGAAAAACAGTCTCCTGGTTTGTTTTTGAATGTGTTTCAGTGATTAAAATGGAAAATGGTGTTTTTAGTCTGTGTTGATCAGGGATGTGTGTGTGTCCATAATCCAGAACAGATAGTGGCTTTTGCTTTTAAAGAAAGAGAATGATGTTATTTCAAACATGTATTTGTCAGCAAGTGATATTTGGTACAAAAATCAGCATCCATGAAAGGCTCTGATGGGTGAAGATGGACAGAGAATCTCCACTCTGGCAACAAACGTGTGAGAAAACTATTCAAATGATTAAAAACTATTGACTGTGTTGCTAAAAAAGGTTAGAAGGGATTTGAGTCTGTCTCCTACACAGCAGAATATCATCAAACCACTCCAGGAATCTGGAGGAATTTCAGGCCAACAGCAAGTCTGAAGCTCTGGTCCAGCTGGACCCAGACCTTCAGGGAGACAGAAGCGCTGCACCAACTGCTGTGAATCTGCTCAGAGATGGAGGTCAGGCAGGTTTAGAGGCGTCCGAGAAGCCACCCTGCTACACAAACACACCTTGAGTCTGCTGGACCACAGCAAGGCTTCATCAGTCTCCTCTCAGCAGAGCGAGCTGACAGGAAGTCAGATAAAGCAAATCAGGTGAATTTTCAAAATAAAACACCAGCAGCAACTACGACTCATACAGACATCATGTTGACCTGCAGAGGCTGTAGGTGAACAACTCCAGAAGTTTTAGAAGAGATTTGAACCCGTACGAGGAGGGGTTCAGTTTACAAGTTAAATAACTCATTTTATTTAATACCACTCCTCCTTTTATAATTCTAAAAAGAAGTAGTCATGGTGAGATATACATTTTTAACTCTCAAGCGACCAAGCTATTTCGGCAACTAATATGACTGAGTGGGGTCATTTGTGACCCCATTGACTTTATATAGGAATATTTCTGTACAAATGATTTGTTTAGGTTTATTAATCTTTATTTAACTCTCTAATATGTTTGTCCATCATTTTATGTAACAAGGTATGAAATGTGATTTTTTTTTTTTTAAAAACACGCTGATAGAACAATATCCTCCTGAGAACCAAGGAAAAGTGTCTTTTAATATCACTTTTTTTGTGATGTCCTGGCTGTTTGGAGCTAAAAAAAACAACTCACAATTTAGAATTTTACAAAAATAATTTTATTTTAGATTTTACAGTAGTTGACAACAGAACTATTCCCCTGTAATAAACGGTGAGACTTCAAAATCAAAATAGACTGACACCAAATTATAATTCCTGACATGCTCCTAAACAAGAAAATATATGATTGGTAAACAAAC
>JAOWBL010005063.1:0-10540 GCA_028564865.1 Zenarchopterus dispar | reverse complement strand
TGCTCTGCTACAACATAGAAAAATACCTTTTCCATCACCCTTTTACTCTTATTTCACAATGAGCACATTTTCTTATCAGTTGTGCAGAATTAAGGCAGCTGCTCGGGAAATGTGCACAAATATTATGGTTGGAAAGAGAAAACACACATTCAGATAATCTCCCTTTGCCTCAAACACACAGTTAGGTTTACATATTTTATGTAAGGTTAATGTCGAGGTCAATGAAGAGCAAAGTTTCAAGAAAAGTCTAAAATTCCCACTATCCCTATCTGCCAGAGATATTCGCCTCAAGGAGCTTTTAAGCACTCTTTCCAACCATCTCTGGTTTATTCATTGTTTGGACGTAGTGAGAGCCAATGCAAGCACAACATATGTGTAGGAACACCATGTTCTTGTGTCAAAATAACACGAGCAACGAAGAGAGGCACCAGGACAAAATCAAAGGCTGTATAAAAAACATTTTATCTGCATCTGATGTCAGTGGTATGCATGCAATTTGAATCTGCTGGATCTGTTCAGGTCACGTGTTGCATCACATTTTTTACATTGTTTTACATCGAGAACTTCCTATAAAGTTCCTTTAATTTAAATACATGAGGCAGTGCCTAAGTAGGCAACCTTCTCTCAACTTAAACAGGTGCTTAACAGCACTGAAGTAATTATAAATAATCCAAAAATGAAATATAAAATAAAATACAGGTACAAGAGAAAGAAGCTGAAGCTCGTGTGTGCATTTCTGAATGTCTCTTACCAGTCTGGCGTTCCCAACTTGACACGTGTGTGTCAGGGACCAGCTGGATGCATCAAACACCATCACCTTCCCCCCACTCACAGACACCCACAACTGACCTGAAACACACACAAACACTGATATTAGTTATTTTATCGCAAGCTGACAGTGTTTTTACACTTTTAGATGGCAAAAAAGAAATTTCACCATCACCACGTCCCCAGTTACCGTTAAATCAGTTCATTGATAGAATTACACAAATTAAATTAGAATGAGTTTTAAACACAATCAGCAATAGTTAACTCCTGATTTATGCCTTTGACTACCTATGAGTGACGACCCACAAGTTTGAATGAAAACACTTCAGGTTCAAAGTCATTTTTCTGCCAACTTGACTCCACCCAGGCTTCGTCCAACGGTCAGATTCCCTCCAGCATATTCACCGCTGTATAAAAACACTGCTGGTTGGAAAAAAGAAAAAAAGAGAAAAGCGGGAGGGAAAAGTAACATTCTATATTTCATACTGGGAGCAAAGAAGTAAAAAAAAAATAGACAAGGGAGTGGAAAGGGGAGAGAACTGGTCCTGTGCCAAGAACTCAGTTCAGTGACCTATATTCAAACCAGAGAGGGAGTCAGAGTCAGCGAGGTGTTGGGTGAGGGGATCTGAATGCTGAGATGTGTTCTTTTCAACAAGAGAAAACCCAGAGAGTCTGGGACAGAAGACCTGTGTTTGTGTGAGTCCATGAGCGAGTGTGAGTCTGCGCGAGTGAGTACGTCGGTGGTGGGAGTCAGACGGCCACCGACGTGAAACTAAAAGTGGTCCCAGATGGTTGTCCACTGAAGGCCATGGCTTTGTTGGTCTTTTTTAAGTTTTCCTCCACCACCCACAACAGGAAAAAATCCTTTTGTTTCTAGTGCTTCCTGATTCGTTTACATTTGATGTCTTTTATACTCTAATGTCATTAATTCAGGAAAGTTTTCGTCTTTTCAGTCCAGAGCTTAAAAATAATTCCAAAGTGGCCGTCATGTATAGAAAAAATAAAATAAAAAAGGAATAAAGTCAGACTAAAGTACATAAAGCACAGAAGAGTAAGACTGAGGCTGAGATAAAATTAAATAAAAAAACAAAACAAAGTCAAAGGGCATTCATTTATTTAAAAAAAACAACTTTGAGAAACTGGGAGAGAGAAAAGTAGAGTTTGAATCATGGCACAGTTACATTTTACTTTGCTTTCAGAGACATTGAGTATCTGAATGAGGAACAAGAAGGGCATTATGGGAGAGAAGAAAAATGGTCAGAGTCTTACATGTAATATGTGGGATCTCGTAGTTTAATTAAAGTTTCACAGAGAGCCAGCAGACTGCTCACTGAAAGTCTAGTCTTATTAAAAGGTTACAGCCATCACAAGCTGCAGGAACATTTTCAGTGTTTCCAGAGATCACAAGTGCTTTCTTACCATCCCGACACCGAACTTTCAGGTTTGAAACTTCTTCTTACTCACTAATTTAAATAGTTTTCAAGAGAGAACCGTTGCTTCTATTTTCATTCGTTTGATGGGAATGGTTTTAAAATTGTGTTCACTTATTTATTTGCATCATTGTGGGCTTTTCCAATAAAGATTGATTTCTGATTTCAGGTAACATTAAAGGGAAATTTATGTTTATAAATGATGCGCTCTTGATGTATCTGTCACCAAACGAGGTGGAAAGTCGTTACAAAACTGGTAAAAAAAAGGAGAATCCAGTATAACGCTGCATTCAGCAGTAATTGTGACTTTGAACTTAAAAATATTTTTTTTTAAAACGCCACCAGAAGTCAGTTTTCTTAAGTAATTAATAAGTATACTCCAATTTCTACATTCACAGCAACAGCACACAAAGTCAAAATTAAACCATTTGTATTTCTTCATCTAATAAATCATTTAAAAATAGAGCACATATTCAATACATTTTTATTTAATATTATGTAACTTCTTTTTCTACCATACATTTTCCAGTATATTGCTTTTAGTGAGTAGTTAAACAGTATATAAAATAATCTGATAACATAAACCTACCAATAAGAGCAAATTTCAGATAATTCAACTGCTATTTTTAGAAGTATTTTCTGGATGGGTTTTGGACTGCAATTAATATTATAAAACACAATTCAAAGTTTAATGGACCCCAAATGAATAACTGCTTATAGTGATATTATTATAAAACCAACATATGAAATGAGATTTTCTTTCTTGAATAAGCTTTAACTGAAAATAACAAAAAAAAAAAAAAAAGGAAAACCTGCGCATTTATGACTTTTCTGTGACAGTCACTTTGGACTTAACGTTCTCAATTTTCCTCCTAGAGCAGGAGGTTATTACAAGTCAAAAGCTTAAATGCCATGAGTATAAGTTTATAAACTTATGTCACCAACTGTGCGGCTCAATTGAAACTGTTCTGCTGCTGCAAACAACAGATCAAATCACAAACTCACACACGGACCAATCGGAGAGTAGAGGAACCTGACACTCATCATTTCAGAGTCAAGAATGCTCGTGGGACCGACCACTTGGCTGCAGGACACATTCAGGAGTGTGTGTGAGTTTGTCTGTGTGTGTTTGTGTGTGTGTGTACCTGGTGTGTACAGGAGTACATCCACAGCCTGAGGTGCAGTAAGTTCTAGTGAAGGGTTTATTTTGTGCTTCAGCGTTTCTGAAGTCGTCTTGGGAACCATCATCGGAACTAGAGACAAAAAAAAAAGAAGCCACTAATGTTTATTGCATGGCAACTATACAAATATAACTGTACAGCTGAATTAGAGTAGCACTATTTTTTAAATTTTTTTTTTAAGTGTGTGAGTCAGACCTTCCATCTTGATGCGGTCAAAGTGAGCCAGCTTAGAAGCTGCATAGATGGCCTTACTGCTCTGAAGGCTTCCCACCACAGCGTCCATTAACAAGGCGTTGGTCAGAGCCAGCTGCATGTACTGAGGATCCTACAGAAAAAGATTCATTCGTGAAACCGGTCCCACAAACTGTGGGAGTGCAACGTCTTTTTGAGATGTGGCTGTAGGGGCACGTTTTGGACCCAAATGGCTCTGTGCACAGTATTCAGACAGAATGAGACCCAAAAGGAAAAAAAAGACTTCAGACAGGCTGGCAGATGGAGAGGAGGATTGCTTGAAGTTCTTTCAACAGCAGCTGGTATAACTGCAGTCGTATCACTATTTAAAAAAAAAAAAAAACACCTCTGCTTTCCAGATGTTGAACCATTGGTTGTAGATTTCCATCCATGCTATGTGAGAGAGCTGACCTGAGTTACCTGTCGATGCTGCACGTGACATCAGCAGGGATGTTGCCAGGGAACAAACATTCCAGTTAATTCACTGTGATCCCTGGAGATTTCAACCACATCTCTCTCGCTGCGCCACTTCCACACTGCCTGACAGTTTATCAGTGGTTGATTTTTTTTTTTTCATTTAAATTAATTTTGTTGTTTTGTCATACATTTTTTTATACACTTTGACAATTTATTTCGCCTGTATGAATTAACTGAGTATTATTATCAATTCAAGCATGCCCAAAAAAGGCAGATAATACAGTTTTAAACCAATATAAATTCATTTCTTAATGAATACTGTATAACAGTACTGTACTTGCTTATTTGCAATAATAGGAAGGAAACAGTGAAAGGAAACAAGAGAAGTGGGAGACAAAGATGTTTCAGTGACACAATCTGGTTTCATAAAGGAACACCCCCCTCACCACCCCCTTCACTCAAGCGTGCATATTTGTTTTCAAGCAAATATTACATTTCAACCCCACCCACTAAGGCTACCCAAGTTCATGAAGAGTGGCCATGTGGTCACGATCATATTCGTACAGCAACTGCTACAAACATGAAAACAACACATGCATAAAAGAATGTTCATGATAACTCAAAACATAAGTGTGATGCATTTATTCCCGTTTTTTTTCCCCACACTTCGCTTCTCTCTCCTGCACACTTGAATGGTATCAGTCACAGATTTACCTTGTGTTGGTCAGCCATTAAGCGTCCGGCCCACATCTCTTTGATCATCAGGTTCCAAAGCTCAGTCTCTGTTTTCAAATTGGCCTCGAACACCTCCTTCCTTCCCTGAACGCGCAGCTTTAAGCCTGGGATTCGCAGGAGCAAGAAGGGGGCAGAAGACACCCTCACCTCCTGCAAGGAGAGACACAGAGGTAGCATCTGCTGTGGACTGCTATTATTAAAAAAAAAAAAAAAAAATCCTCATGTTCTTTAATCAAACTTATGATTATTGGGTACAAGTCTATATCTAATGTAGTCCATTATTTATCCTTTCATCTTACCTCCAAATCTCTGTATTGTGCAACTTCTATGTAACCTGGCCGTCCATCAGTCAGCAAGAAGAGCCTGCGTTGAGTCATGGCGATCTTCCCCACACCCCGACTCGTCTTCACAGAGGAGGACAGCTTGAAGACGCATTCACCGGCCTCGATGTGCTCCAGCACAGATCCTGGTAGACACACCTTAAAATCAGACAAAAACTTGATGTCACATCACGGGATTCATGGTGTGCAGAGGCAGCTAATCTCTTTAATAAGAAAAAGAGCACATCATTGCTTTTTTTTCATTAAGGAATTAAAAACTGAAAGGGGGGGGCTCTCACTAAAGAATGTAGGAAAAAGTTCAAACGGTTCATTATTCTTGCTTATCAAATTTATTTATTTCTAAAATAATTTTATACATTAAGTCATACATTCTATTTCACCTGCAGGTATAGTGACACATTTAAAACTTTTTAACACTATAAAGAGTCCAGACCTCTTGGGCCTCGGCCTCAGTCTCCTTCCAGATGGTGTAAAACACTTTGAACAAGTCAGGACCAACCTGCTTCTGATGACCTGCAACACACACACATACAATTAGGTACACAGGTGGGCACAATCTGTGGACAGCGTCAAAGTGTCTTCAGTCAGCTGGATTTCAACATTCATTTACCTTGAAACGGTTGACCGAGCAACCTTGTTTGAACAAATCTACTTCGCTCAAGCAAATATACAATCTGGTCTCCACCTGGGCCAACCCTCTCACTGTCTTTACCAGCCGTCTACTCTGCACACGTGGCTGCAGAGGGAGCGTTTGGAGGCTGCATTCCTCACTGTGCAACCTCCTCAGCAAGAAGTAAAAGATCTACACTGATCAGCTTGCTTTCCTCACCTCACACCAGCACTGTTCGACTCCAGATGAAGACCAGGGACCCAACACAGCATCGCTGCTCAAATGAAACAGGAAACCAAACACTTGAACTTAACTGATAGACCCTTTAACACTGTCATTTTTTACCGAAGAAATCAAAAATCCCAGCTTCTGGAAAAATGATCAGACAAAGATTCTCATAAATGCTTCAAGCATACTTGAAAATTTCGTGAAATAATTCACTAACCAGGTGGGATTTTTGTTGAAAATCTGATTTGGTTCTTCATATAAACACCCCAAAAAAGATATCTGAGTTTAGAAGGAACAAAGCAACCTGTTTGGAAGCTGGAAATAGATCAGCAGATGACATATTTTGGTATTTGTGGTGTATTTAAGATTTTGAGAATCAACAGCATTTGTCTTCTACTAATCTAAAGACAAAGAGGTGAGGGTGTCTCCAATGGCTCTAAGATTTTCTTGGTTGCAATATGCATCCCCTCATTTACTGATCAATAACTCTGAACCGATCAATAACTCTTTGTCAGAAAAAAAAAATAGTGATTATGATAATAAGCAGAAACAAAAGGGCATCACTGACTTCATTTCCAAAAAAGTGCATAGATCTGATTGCAACAAATTCCAAAGCAATGGCATTTAACAATCTCTTTCTTCTGCAAAGGTCGTGACCGGAAAGGAAAGTTTTGCTTGGTCGGGCAGAATGGAAACACTTTATTAAACAAACTCATGTAGAGGGAACGATAAGCTCTTATTGTAATGGATCTTCCTGCTTTCAAAGCCAAAACTCAGTATTTGGGAAAAAAAAAACAAAAAAAAAAAAAAAACCTCATTCCTCATTTCCCAGTCTTAGCTCTGAGATGCAGAATATATTCTACTTGCTCCCTCACACACAAAGTCAATAAAAGCCAACAGTTCACTCCATCTCTCATACTTGTGGCCACCACATGAAGCTAATTTTAAAGTTCAGTTGGATTTAGTCCCAGGTGAGAGCATCTGAAGAATCGTTTCAATTTGAAGAGAAACACCAGCGTTGTTCAAAGGTCACGTGAAGGCCCAGTGAGGGCTACAAAGGTGTATGACAGACTCTTCAGAAATGGGAAGGCAATGATTAACTGGCAGATTAAATGACTGTCTGGAGAAAAAAAAATGAAATAAAAAGTCACTGTGCACAAGTGTGTTTACATAGACCGCTAGGCAAACACGTTGGATGTTGCAATAAGAGCTCAAAGCAGTCTGACTTGCTGTTCCAAGTCTGTATTTACTTATTTTACTCAACCCTATGGGATCTTAGATTTCCACATAAAATATTGCCTCTTTAATTAATGAAATGCTATATTTGTACTACATCCACAAATGGCAGAATATAATACTTGCCTACAGTTAGAGCGTCAAAGAGTCTGAGAATGGCTTCTTGATCTTTTACAATGCCGGACTCCTGGACACATTTCACAAACTCCTCCAGCTGCATAAATGTTTTCGGCAGCTGGAAGTGCTTTACAGCGCCTTCCTCGTGTCCGTCGCCCTTGCAAGCACGTTCGCGCTCCTGGTCCCTTTTAACCCGACTGATGAGGTGTTTGATCTCTGGCCGTCTTTCCGCCTGTGGGGAGATTTTAGGTTTAATATTTCAGGGCCAGATGTCTAAAAGTTTGCTGACTGTGGACGAAATAAACTCAGAATGTTCAGTCACGAAGGCCTGAACTGACTTGTACACGCTCAGCGTCTGGTAAGGAGTCCACCAGAGACTTAACCATCTGAGGAGGGAAAATTTCTGCATCCGTCTTGTAAAGACTCTGGAAGTCCTCTAATGCATCAAGACGCCGGTTGGACACAGTATTTACCAAACCGCGGAGGTAATGGTACCTGAGCAGAGAGATGGAGGCAGGAGTTAGACATGTGACACGTTTAAAGGTTCAGTTTAAACCTCATTGACACAGCACTTTTGAGAGAAATTTGCACCAATATTCCATTTTAGGTTTATTTTAGCATCTCCAAGGAGGAACGGTGGAGCATTTTTACCGTGAACCTGTTCCACCTTGAGAGACGAAACAAAGAACAGACAAGTTCTGCGTGCACAAGCTATCCAGCGTCTTGGACCACACTTTAGTGTAGCAGTGACTATCCCGTCACTCAGATGACTTCACAAAGTCGGCACTCTGTGTGCAATACCGCCTCCTTTCAGTCTGTGCCAGTTTTCAAGGAGGAACAACAGCGGCTTTACAAGGATGGCTTCTTTTAATTTTTTCTGCAGTTTTGCACAACCGCTATGTGAAAAGGCCTTTAGGGTGTAAATTATGCATAAAAGCTACAATGAAATAATTTTTTCTTATTCTTTCACTCAAGCACAAACAAAAATATGCCATCCAGGCAGTATGACTAATATTTAAAAAAAAAAGTCATGAGTCATGGCTGTCAACTGGTTTTTCTGGTTTAAGGATTCCTTCAGAAATCCACTTACGTCAAACAGAAAACAGCACTAGTAAACCAAAATAATTTCTTCAATTTATTTATTTAAAATTCTTCAATTATTTCTACTTAAATCAAAACATAAAACAGGCTGAAGAAAACCTAAAAAAATTTTTTAAATGATATTTTATTCACATTTATTTCATCATTTTTTTAAAAAGCAAATCATTTTTAAAGCAGGGTATCAGTTTGTATTATTTCTAATATCAAACAAATTCATAAATCCTGTCTTTACACAGAGAGAGCCTTCTCGGCTCCTCCTAATACATACCTGGCCAGCAGAGCAGATTCATCAGGCGGTGTGGCGTTAATAGCCTTTCCTAGTGACGATATCATGTCGGCGTAATAGTTCTGGACATACTGATAGGCCAGCGGAGGAGGGAACTCTGGGAGACGGAAAACCTTGACAGTTTTCTGAGGAGATTTCAACCCTGGAATAAGACAAACGTTAAAGGAAATGAAGTGATAACTGAAACAGATCGCCGTTTCCTTTCACTGGAACCAACCAATATCAGGAGTCATCTTCCTGACTGACTGGGGTCTATGGAGGTTGATGACTGACAAAGCCACAGCGTCACTGACGGGCTGGTCTAAATTAGGCAGGCTGGCTCCCAGTCTCTTGCTGAGTCTGTGGTCGGGACTGGTGTAGCTGCTGTAGCCACTCCTGGACAGCTCAGACATCGGAGGACGGCGGGGAGACTCGGTCATTGCACGATTCCTGGAAAGAAATAAAGAGGAAGAAGATTTTGAGTTCAAGACAAAAGAAAAAAAAAAAAAGGTATGCAACTGGGTGACATTTGTGTCACCCAGTATGCAGCTGGGTGACACAAATGTCACCCAGCTTTAATTTTCCAACAACTATTAGTCTTTATCTTGTTTAACGCTGCTCTCATCCGTTGCCTGGTTACCTCCGTCCTTCAGCTACGGCATACCTGTGTGCATGGTTGCGCATGTTCTGCTCCATGCGGCTGAAGCTGTCCCATTTCCTGTTCAGCCTGTCTCGCAGGAATGAGTGAAAGATATGAGTTTCTAGTACCTGAGGATAACAACAACAACAACAAAGAGAAACATGCAAGTCAAGAGTTTATCAGTGTGCTACTGTGCGCTTTTCTGAAAATGTATGACTTTACCTTCTTGTAAAAGAGCTGGTCTGCTGGGTCCCTGGTTCTCAGGAACTCCTCGCTGTTAAAAACTCTGTGTTCATGGTTTAGAAAGTCCTGGACACCTCTGATAAATAGACACAGAAACCAGGAGTGACATAAACAAGCTTCATCAGACTCAAGTTTTGCTTTTAATATGTTTGTGAGTTGTTTGAAGCATATTTTATGGATTTGTGCAGAGACTTGCCTGAAGATGTTAACCACTAGCTCCAGGGCGATGTTCTCTATCTGAGAATTGAGCCTTTTCTGCCAGTCTCTGCGTTGGGATCGAAGAGCATTGACATCGGTGACTGCTCCGAGATGGCACAGCTCCAAGTCGTAGTGAAGCTGGAGGCACTCTGCTCTGTATACACACAAATATTGGGAAATAGTCTGAATATATCTGAAAGAGCCAAGGGCCATTTTTATTTACAAAGCTGCTGCAAAACAATGTAATGATGTACTCAGTAACACAAGTATCCCAGAATCTTTCAGAAGACTGCTAAGGGTTCACTTCTCTGTAAAAGGGCCAAATAATTACAAAAATAAAGAATAATCTATTCAAATGTAGAACTGTAACAGATTTGCAAAATACAACATCCACAATGTGTAATATCACAACAATGTTAAAAGAATTCAAAGAAATGGTGTGTGTCACCAATAGGTCACTATTAATGGTCAAGGACATGTATAGCCTTTGAAAAAACACGTCTTTTTTTTTTTTTTTTTGCATGAGGTGCATTTAAACCAAACAGTGCTACGGTTATGAAGAGTTTTTTTCCCCTCTGGTTGCTTTTTTTTTTTTTTTTGCTAATGTGTGCCCAGTCAATTTGCAGTTGCATCACAGATGCCCACACGCTTGCCAGGAAACTTTCTACTCTGAATGGGAGCCACAACAGGAAGTGGTTCCTAAAGCACAGACACAGGAAAGAGAAGAAGTAGAACAGATCTTCCAAGAGTCGGAGTGTAGTAATAAGAACATACATACACACACATTTTATTTATATTT
>JAOWBL010005062.1:0-10540 GCA_028564865.1 Zenarchopterus dispar | reverse complement strand
GTTAACTGGGTTCATAAATGTTTTAAATTGGTCGTAAAAGCCGAGTCAGTCTCTTTGTCACTTTATTACAAAATCATAAAATCAAATGTTTTACTGAGGTACGACTACTTACCTTTTATGTAACAGAGAAAACTTGAGTGCTGCTAAAGAAAGATTTAAAAAATAGATGACAAATACAGTTAAAACTGTGCAGAAGAGAAAATATAAGACGGGATCGCAGCAGTTGTAATGACGGTTTGATGGAGGAATTTATAAACAAACTGGATGAAACAAGTCAAGACATGTTTGTTGAGAATCTGATATGGGATCAGGATGGGGAAAAAAACTATTAAAAAAAACAAAACAAGTAAAAATAAAACTGGAAGTGATGTCTCCTGCTCGTTGATCCTCTCATTTTCAGTTTAGGTTTAATTAAAACTGGTTTTCATCAGATTCACATTTGAGTCTAAATTTCTCATCAAAAAAGGAGGAAAAGCTCCCATCAGCTTTTTTTCTATGAATTTTTAAATGACAAAAGTTTCCTACCTCCTTCGTAGAATTCAATACAAAATGAGAACAAGACTTCTAAAAGAAATCCAAAACTTTTGTTGACAGTTTTGACTCTAGAAACATAAATGTCAACATCAAATGAGTGGGAATGTCTTCTGGTCTTCATGGGTGTTGTTAACAGTTATTTTGGAGTTATAGTTTTGCGTTAGATAACTTCTGTTTTATTCTAAAATTATAATTTTCTCCATTTGATTGAATGTGTCCCATGAAGTTACCATGGAAACCTCGCCTCCCACTCAGACTCTGATATCATCAACAGCTTTTACACACTTTGATTACTAACTTTAACAGCTAGTAACAGACTAGAAACAGGACATAAACCCTCCGCTGGTCCTCCAGACTTTGTTTAAATCTAGATTTCTTGTCTTGTTTCTTCTAGTTCTGGAAAACACTGAAGCTTCCAGGATGTCCTGCTTTTGGATGTGTCTGAGTCTGATCTTTGTCCTCCAACACAGAGTCTCATCAGATGATGGTATTTTCATGTTGGTGATACAATAAATAAAAGTTTAAAATACTGCTCCAACCAGTTTATATCAAATAACCTCATTTGTTGTTGTTTGTCTCTTTCAGGAGTGTCACTGAACTGTGAGGATACTGTGAGAGTCAAACTTGGAGGAACCGCGAGGCTTAACTGCTCTATAGATTGGAAGCAGGCTGTAGAGCCCAAAAAAGGTCTAAATGTTAACTGGACAAACAGTAATGGTGAATTATGTAAAAGCAACATGAAGAGATACACTTGTGAGTCAGATCTTCAGACTTATGCGTCACTGACCATCTCAGAAGTCTATAAAGATGAAAACGTCACAGTTGGGTATTCGGCAGAAGGTGGAATGGATTTTTCTTCTGTCAGCGTCTTGGTCAATAGTGAGTAGATCGAAACACCTCTATGTTTACAGCATGTATCTCATTCACATATAAAGGATAAGTTTTATTTAAAATGAATGTGATTTGTCTGATTGATTCACCTACAGGGCTTAGACGGTGGAACCCTACCAACGCAAAGACCAGAGCAGCTCTGACAACCAGCATCCTTGGTGTTTTTATTGCCAGCGTTGTGGTCATTTTGTATTTCCTGTAAAAAACAAAAACAAAAAACAAAAACAAGAGTCCATCGTACTTTGGATCACATGCAGTATTCCATTTTCTTCCATTTATTCGTGGTCGGGTCGCGGGGCCAGTAGTCTAAGCAGCGAGACCCAGACTTCCTCCTTCACAGCCACTTGGTCCAGATCATCTGGGGGGATCAAGGTGTTCACTGCAAAGCTGAGAGAAATAGTCCCTCCAACGTGTCCTGGGTCTTCCCCGGGGTCTCCTCCCAGTGGGACATGTCCAGAAAACCTCACCAGGGAGGCGTCCAGGAGGCGTCCTCACCAGATGCCCGAACCACCTCATCTGGTTCCTCTCCACGTGGAGAAGCAGCGGTTCTACTCTGAGCTCCTCCTCCCACTCTAACTCTGAGGGAGAGCCCGGACATCCTGCCATTTCAGACTCTTGTATCCGCGATCTTGTTCTTTTGGTCACTACTCACAGCTCCTGACCACAGGTGAGGGTAGGAACGTAGTCTGACTGGTAAATCGAGAGCTTCAGCTCCTTCTTCACCACGACAGACCACACCGATCCACCTATCAACCTCCCGCTCCATCCTTCCCTCACTCATGAACAAGATGTTTATGTTATTGCTGGTAGACGTGGTTTACACCCTTTTGAATAATTGGATATTGATGTTTCACTTGGTTCTTTTTCTGTTCTGTGGTGTTCCTCAGGGATCTGTACTTGGACCTATTTTGTTTATGTTGTACATGTTGCCTCTTGGTCATTTAATCACAAAGTTTAACAACATTTCCTGTCACCTTTATGCTGATGATACTCCCCACCCCCCACCTTGTTTTTCTCTATTGCTTTCTGGTTTTATATTAATGTAAAGTACTTTGTGACAGCTGTGCTATTACTTTTAAACAATGTCATGAGTTATTCATCTTGAGCAATATTACAGTTTAAGGACTGTATCCTAAAAATGACCTAAAAATGTGTTTATTACATGTGTACATATTGAGAGTTGTATTGTACCAAGTGAAACTGAGTTTGTCAGAATGCCTTTAAAAATAAAATAAAGCATCATCTGCAAAGAAATCAAGTTCATCTTCCTGCTGCATTGAAAAAGAATCTATTTGCAAAAAATGCAAAAGAAACATTCATATATTGTCTTGTCCATATAAGAACATTTTATTTTCACACATTGCTGGTGTTTAGTGACTTTACCTGTAATTAGAAACTCGTTAATCTTATCTTTTTTAGCCATTTTGTCTCCATCTTGACTGTTTCATTGGTGGCTCTCTGATGTTATATGTAAAATGAATATAAACAAATATTTGTACATTTGTTACTGAATGACTCCGGTAACCCACGTTCAGGTCGGGGACCGGGTTTTTCTTGGAGATCCAGGTCCACAAATGTTCTGTAGAAGAATCTTCCCAAACGGACCATAAACAGAGAGCGGGTAGTCTTAAATTAATCCTGAAACCATTAAAAATGGTGAGAACCTGCCTGAACCTGGTCCCTCTCACCCTTCTTGGTCTTCTTGGATCCTCAACAATCCTTCTGCTGTTGGGTGGATTAAAGGAATCCAGATGAAAAATAATTTTTTTTAAAAAAGTTTAAAAAAGAAAAAAATTGGTTAAACACAGTTCACATTAAGATAGGAGCATAAAAGAAAAGAAAAAATGCAAAAGAAAAAAAACTTGTGGTTTCAGTGATGTATGTGTAAGTGCACAAGCTCTGAAACTTAGAAAAAAGACCTCTAAACTTAGATAATAAAACCAGATTTGAGGTTTGTGTTTGTGCAGCTTTAGAGGAAGAGAGTCGACGTGCTTCTAGACC
Source organism: Zenarchopterus dispar (assembly GCA_028564865.1). NCBI lineage: Eukaryota > Metazoa > Chordata > Actinopteri > Beloniformes > Zenarchopteridae > Zenarchopterus > Zenarchopterus dispar. The sequence continues at coordinate 7,114 of JAOWBL010005062.1, read as the reverse complement.
TGCAGAGGTAAGAAACCAGTTTTATCTGGATTTAAAATTAATCAATTAATGCAACAATAAAAAGCACAAAATTTAAAAATGACTGAACATTATATTTAATTCAGTGAGATTTTTATCAACGAACTCAAGTCAAACTGAAGCTATTTGCTGTTTTCGTCATGACTAACTTTTCTCTGCTGTTGTAGGTTATCTCACTGTCTTCTTTACCTTTATATTTATGACGTTTATTTTCTTCTCATTTAAAATTTGAACATGTACGCTGATATTTTCAGTAGGATAGTTTTAACCGGTTAATGGATTTATTTTTTTATTTTTATCTGAAGTCAGCCAACATTTGTATGTCAGGCCCGTCTCAGATGTAAATGAGCTGAAGATAAACGCCTGTACGACCCTCTCCGCTGGTTTCAGGTTGATCTGATACGAATCGTTCAGTTTTCTCACGGAAACAAACACAGCTGCACACTTGGGTTTGTTGATGTGGTTAGCTTAAGTTTTTTTTTTTTTTTTTGGTTAGCTTAAGTTAAAACCCAGATAGATGACACATGTTGGGCTCATTCAGCAGCCGCGTACGTGGGAATAACCATCACCATCTACTCAGATGGGCCAACATGGACAATCCTAGAGACTAGAAACAGAACATAAACCCTCCGCTGGTCCTCCAGACTTGGTTTAAATCTAGATTTCTTGTCTTGTTTCTTCTAGTTCTGGAAAACACTGAAGCTTCCAGGATGTCCTGCTTTTGGATGTGTCTGAGTCTGATCTTTGTCCTCCAACACAGAGTCTCATCAGATGATGGTATGTTCATGTTGGTGATACAATAAATAAAAGTTTTAAATACTGGTCCAACCAGTTTATATCAAATAACCTCATTTGTTGTTGTTTGTCTCTTTCAGCAGTGTCACTGAACTGCAAGAATGCTGTGAGAGTCGACCCTGGAGGAGCCGCGAGGCTTAACTGCTCTGTAGATCGGAAGCAGCCTAGAAAGATCAACAAAGGTCTAAATGTTACCTGGAGAAACAGTGGTGGTGATGATTTATGTAGAAGCAACATGAATAGATACACTTGTGAGTCAGATAATCAGACTTATGTGTCACTGACCATCTCAGACGTCTATGAAGATGAAACCGTCACAGTTCAGATTTCGACAGAAAACGGCCTGACTGGTTCTTCTATCAGCATTGAAGTGGAGCGTAAGTAGATTTTAACATCTTTTCTGTTTCCAGCTTTTATCTCATTCACACATGAAGAATAAGTTTGGTTTCTACAAGCATGCTTTTGCAGGTACATCCAAGGTTAAGATCCTTGATAACACAAAGACCCAGAACCCTCACTGTTTTTGTTGTTGGCATTTTTTATTTGTTTTACAAAACTAAACAAAAACAGAAATGTGTAAAGGGAGAATAGAAACAGGAAAATCCACGTCACTCTGGATCACATACAGTATTTCTGACATTTTTGAAAGATAATTAGAAATTTAAGGAGGTTCAGTAACTCAGTCCAGTTTAGCATCTCCAAGCTTTTAAGTTGTTTTCTCTGAACCTCGTTTGTTTTTGTTTTTGTCTCATTCAGCGATGTCACTGAACTGTGAGGATACTGTGATAGTCAACCCTGGAGGAAATGTGAGGTTTAACTGCTCTATAAATTGGAAGCAGCCTAGAAAGATCAACAAAGGTCTAAATGTTACCTGGAGAAACAGCACTGGCAGTGAATTATGTAAAGGCATCATGAAGAGATACAATTGTGAGTCAGATAATCAGACTTATGTGTCACTGACCATCTCAGACGTCTATGAAGATGAAAACGTCACAGTTCTGATTTCAGCAGAAAGTGGCATGGCTGCTTCTTCTGTCAGCGTGCTGGTCAGTAGTGAGTAGATTTTAACATCTTTTCTGTTTACAGCTTGTATCTCATTCACACATAAAGTCTGATATATACAATCACATGACCCTTATTGATGAATCCTGATACCACAAAGACCCGAACTGTTGTGGGAACCAGAATCCTCACTGTTTTTGGCATCATGTTTTATTTCCCAGTTTAGCATCTCCAAGCTTTTAAGTTGTTTTCTCTGAACCTCATTTGTTTTTGTTTTTTGTCTCATTCAGTCGTGTCACTGAACTGCAGCAAAACTGTGATAGTCGACCCTGGAGGAAATGTGACGCTTAACTGCTCTGTAGATTGGAACCTGGCTAGAAAGATCAACAAATGTCTAAATGTTACCTGGAGAAACAGCACTGGCAGTGAATTATGTAAAGGCATCATGAGGAGATACACTTGTGAGTCAGATCTTCAGACGTATGCATCACTGACCATCTTAAATGTGTCTAAAGCGGAAAATGTCAGAGTTGAGATTTCGGCAGAAATCGGCATGGCTTGTTCTTCTATCAGGATTGATAGAAGATTGATAGTGCCGCGTAAGTAGATTTTAACATCTTTTCTGTTTACAGTTTGTATCTCATTCACACATAAAGAATAAGTTTGATTTACAGAAGCATGCTTTGTTTGACAGATAGAGCCGAGTTAAAGAACCCCGAAAACAACCAGGCAGGTGTGAAAACCAGAACCCTCAGAACCCTTGTAAATTTCCTTTACAAAATTAGACAAAAAGAAAAATGTGACAAGACAAAAAAAGAAACAAGAGAGTCTGTGACACTCTGGATCACATACAGTATTTCTGACATTTTTGAAAGATAATTAGAAATTTAAGGACCTTCAGTAACTCAGCCCAGTTTAGCATCTCCAAGATTTTAAGTTGTTTTGCTATATTTTTAAACTCTGAGTTAAAACAAATTAACAAAAGTAAAAATCTTGAAGGGAACATAGTGAGGAACTTGAATATAACAATCTTCAAAAAGTATCAACAGCTTCCATAACACCTAAGGTTTTAAATGCACCACTTCAGATAAATAAATCCATTTTTTTTTAAATCCGGTGGTTCTTTACATTATTTATTGGGAGAAAAAAATTGTATGAAAAACTAAATGTCCCTCATTGCATCTACAAAAGAGGGAAAGTAGCAGGGTAGTTTACTGACCTAGGGCTTCATGTTTGTTAAAACACCAAAGAGGAAAGACATCATCACTGATATTGAAATATCCATGTTGGCTATTTCCAAACAAAATGCAGATAATCCTTCAAGAGTAAGAGAGCAAGTAAGAGAGTAAGAGATTCTTCTGGAGCAGTGGTTCTCCTCTGGTCTGGCTTTGAGACTCACCATCACACCTTAATAATAACCCTTGAGCTAAATCAAGGAAAAATTTTCTATTTCATGAAAATATGATGCAGTTTAACACTCAGACTGTGCAGATTTTATGGCTTTCATGCACACACATAAAAAAGAAAAGTACAATAACTCAAATGTACCGTCGCACTTTTTTATGGTTTGGCTGGTCCTGCGACTTATACTCAGGCCCGACTTTTATATTAAAATATATAATTTCACATTTTCGTTACTTTCACACTGATAGCCACGAGAGGGCGCTCTAGGCTTGTGTGCCAGTATCTGCTACTCCTATTACTACCACTGAAATAAAAAATGTGAACATAAACTTATAAAGACAATTGAGATCATTATGTACTTTTTAGCTGGTGCGACTTATACTCCGGAGCGACTCATGGTCCGGAAAATAAGGTTGTTTCAAAATGATAAAATCTGTAGCTTTTATCTATACTTGCTTTTGATCTTGTGATCATGATGTCAGAGAAGAAAATACACATGTTGATGGAAAATCTGAACATTTTTGGAGGAACATAAACAGTAGCTGAACCTCTGCTTGACCACCTAAAGCAACCCCACATCAGGATACCTCCACCACAGGCTTGTGCTGTGATCTTTAGGGATGACAGGTGCATCACTTCATCCACACCTCTTCTTACATTGATCTTCTCATCTCTTCGCCTGCCCAAACATAATAACTAAACATCTAATGAGATGAATAATAAAAATTCATCTCATTAGATGACTCTACTACCCCTCCGATTCACATCCACCTCCACCAGTACAGAACATACCAAACCAACTGCATTGAAGTAGGGGCGGGGTTTATGTGATGACACAGCAAAGTCTGATATTCAAAACAAACAAACTGGCGGTAGAATTACTAATAACACATCAGATCAACATGTTTTTTGCAACAAGTTTAAATTCTTACACCACTTCACATCCTTAAGGACGTATGTTGTTTATTTCTCTGATTGGGTGTATTATTATCTAGTGTCCAAACGTAGTTTGTTCTCCATCTCTTGGTACTCCTTGAGGTGAAAGTCAAATCCAGACCAGTCAATCTTGTTCCAGTGTAAAAAAAAAAAAATGTTTGTCATATCCATTATATGAATGTTGTGTCATACCAATGCTTCCTAAAATAATCTAGATCATCTGGAGTGTCTCAGTAATCCAGATTAAAACCTGCCAAGTGGCGTCTAGCTGAGTCCATAAGCAAGAAAGCTAATCTAACTGAGAATTAATCGCAAAAAAAGTATACCTCGCTGTTTTATCATCTTTTAGGGTAAACTTTTAGGGTATTTCATGCTCATTTCAGACTTCTATAATTATTTTTTTTGACGATGTTGGTGATGCAAAAGGATATATGGATTATCACCAACTAATGGTGAAAAGTAAGTCTATCTAAGCATCTTTTCTGTTTACAGCACAAGTTTCATTCACACATAAAGAAGAATTTGTATTTAATAGAGACATGCTTTGTTTGACAGGTGCATCCGAGGTTAAGAACATCGCAAAGATCCAGGCACTTGTGGGAGCCAGCAGCCTCACTGTTTCTGTTGCTGCTGTTGTTGTTATTTTTTATGTCCTTTACAAAACTAAACAAAAAGAGAAATGTGACAAGACAGAAGAGAAACAAGAGAGTCTGTGACACCCTGGATCACATACAGTATTTCTGACATTTTTGAAAAATAATTAGAAATTTAAGGACAGTTTAGCATCTCCAAGCTTTTAAGTTGTTTTCTCTGAATTTTAAACTCTGAGGTAAAACAAATGAACAAAAGTAAAAAACTTGCAGGGAACATAGTGAGGAACTTGAATATAATAAGCTGCAAAAAAGTATCGACAGCTTTCGTAACATCTAAGGTTTTAAATGCATGACTTTTAAATCCAGTGGTTCTTTCCATTATTTATTGGGAGAAAAAAAATAGTATGAAAAACTAAATGTTCCTCGTTGCATCTACAAAAAGAGGGAAAGTAGCAGGGTAGTTTACTGACCTGGGGCTTCATGTTTGTTAAAACACCAAAGAGGAAAGACATCAGCACTGATGTTGAAATACCATGCTGGCTATTTCCAAACAAAACCCAGATAATCCTTCAAGACTGATCTGGCTTTGAGACCTGAGCAGAAACCCCCGCCGCTGCTCCTCACTTCCAGCCTTTTATCAGTGACATCACCAGGTGACACACTTGTATCTCTACACTAACCAGGAAGGACAAGCCACTAATGTCCCCCAACCTGTGAGACCCTCAGGTGTAGATTAGAAAGCTCATCTTCAGGTGGTGCAGATGTTCGGGCCTAATTAACATCTGATGGGTCCAATTGACTCGTTTCCTCCTTTTGTTTCCATCTTCATCCAGTTTAATGGCGCTTTACTGCCACCTGGTGGTTTGGTCTTCAACTTTTTTTTTTTTTTAAATAAAAAACTGATTCTTTTAGTAAACACCCTGACTTTTCCCATCACTCGTCTAAAATATGAGTTACCTTCTAGAATGATCTCCTGGACTCATAATTTACTTTAAAAGACATTTATACCTCCAGCTCAGGAATTATTTAGTCCTCACTTGTAAATGTTAAACCCTTGTTAGGCTTTACAAAAACACCTTGTTTTTGTCACTTAATTCAGAAGGATCCAATTCAAAGTTTGTGTACAATTCAATTTTCCACTTTAACTGGAATGCATCCACTTTGCCAACTTTATTTACCTAAAAGTGTCTCTCCCTTTATAATCCAGATTATGGTAGTTAAGTGCTGCACAAGTGAGTTATAACTAGTCTAAGGTTTAAACAGTAAAGTGCACCCATATTGGTTTCCCACTCCTGGCACCACTGTGGCAGGAGTGGCAGCCTACTGGTTACAGAGGTGGATTTGGGCATGGAGGTTTTTAACCTGAAGGCACCTGGAAACCATCTTCTCATCCACCAGGGAAAACATTGAGGCTCTGAGCTGGTTTTGATATTCTTAAAAAAAAAGTGTTTCACAAAAAGATTTAGCTGCTTTAAGGTTCCAGGAAGATGTAAAACTGAATCTGTCTCACAACAGTTTAAAACAATTTATTATAACATAAATACAACAAACATGATTCCACATCCGCAACTTAGCATCTTGGGAATTTTTCCAACTCTGGATCAATAGATTCCAAAGGTGTGCTCTTTTCCATCTCTGTACCGGTCCAGGTAGCGCAGAGGCTGTCCGTGTGGGTATTTGACTTGTGGGGGGTGGTACACTGGAGGTCTGATGAACTCAAACACCGGCTCTCTCATTTCTGGAAGGAAAAATAAATAAATAAAACATGGCCATGAAAAAAGTTGAAGTAGCATCACATTTGAAGTGAATTAGCGGGACTCACTCAGCGTGTTATGGAAGGTGCTGGTGACGGATTCGTCCCACTGGCTCTGGAAAAAGGCCAGGCCTGCAGGCGTCATGTGGTCCTGGTGCTTCCTGTAGAAATCCACCGTCTTAAAAGTGCGATCCGCAAGCGAATGACTGAGGAAAAGAGACAAAGATGTTGTTTTATTAGCCTTGTGTGACATCTCAACATCGATCTGTTTTTACCTTCCAACACTTAGAATAACTAAACATGAACCAACACACAAGCTCCCAAACGGAAATGTAATTTCAGTTAAAGGAATATTTTCTTAATTTTAACAATTTCTCTTGTGGCTGCTATTGGGAATACCGTATTTTCCGGACTATAAGTCGCGCTGGAGTATAAGTCGCCCCAGCTAAAAAATACATAGTGATCTCAATTGTCTTTATAAGTTTATGTTCACATTTTTTATTTCAGTGGTAGTAATCGGAGTAGCAGATACTGGAACACAAGCCTAGAGCGCCCTCTCGTGGCTGTCAGTGTGAAAGTAACGAAAATGTGAAATTATATATTTTAATATATA
>JAOWBL010005060.1:0-10542 GCA_028564865.1 Zenarchopterus dispar | reverse complement strand
CAAGCTCCCTGGCCTCTGGTAGAGGACCCGAGCTTAGAAGGGACACCACCCACGGAGGGTGAGGAACAAGTTTATATTATATATATATATACACATATATATACATATACATATATTTTTTTTAAATCTTGCAGCAGATATTTTCATGTGGTGCATTAATGTGAGGTGTGTGTCCTTCACCAGTCCTCCTAGATAGTTTAATAGTTCAAGACTTTTGTTCTTTCGGTTGACTTCCCAGAAAGTTTGGTTGTACTATTCCATATGGGATCATTTTTTTGTAAGGATGTGTTTTTGTGAGTTCTTGTCTTTATTAACTCTTCACAGAAAACCAGAACTAGGATTTGATTAGGAAAACAAATATATTAAACTAATTCCACAGCAAATGAGTGAATTAGTAAAGTATTCCTGTACAAAAAGGGAAGATACAGGAGTGTCACTGATCCCTGAACAGACACATCTCCATCTATCTTTTCCATCTTTGGACTCCCAGATCACCAGCGATCTCTTTCCAGATGTTTAACAGCTGCTTGTGTCCAGATGTGACGTAGACATGGTCATAGTTGTGGACACACTCACACACACTCTCTTCAAAAGCTCTCGCCATGTCTACAGTTGTCCTCCGTCTTCTTCTTCTGCTGCTTCTTCCCATTGCTCTTCTTCTTCTGTGGATTGTTCCTCTTGTTGATTGCATGTTAGCTGTTCTTCTCAACACAAATCCTGCGGTTTATGGCATTATTGCTCCATTTGCTGCATCAAGTGACAGATCCGCAAAGGGCCTGAAAACAGACCAAATTATGTGCATAAATGCTCCAGTAGATGGACGAAAAGGTCTGTTTGTCTGTGTATTTGTCGTTGGGTCAAGCATAAATGGGCATTTAAACTCAAGACCAGCTTTCCAACTGGACAACAGCCTACCAACATCCACACTCCTAACCCTAATCACCGCACTGAAATAAAGGCACCGACCTTAGTTTTTGGCAGCCTTCTGGTTGGGTACAGAAACCCAAACAACTACTAAGACAGAAATATTAGTTTTGGTCACTCTTTTACCTCCTTCATAAGTACAGTTAGTGCAGACCCTTGTTTTGTCTTTTCTCTGTTGTTCTTCACAGGTGCAAGAACCTGTTATGACAATCATTTGGCTTAGTCTTGAGGATTCTGCCTCTGTTTAAATCTCTGTGTTCTGTATTACTTGGTCATTTCTGCCTTAAAGCTCCTGATATATGATTTGACCTGTTTGCATGCAAACGTTTCATTATATCTCCTGAACTTGGGCCATCTCTCACATCTTTATTTCTTATTAAATTAATCGCCAAACATCTGGACAGGTTTGGAGATCCCTGAACCCACTCTGTACCATTCAGAGGTATAGACCAGATAGTTGGTCTCATGTCAATGCACAGCTTGTGTTCTGACCCAGTCTCTTTGAAATGGGGACATGCTGAGGAGGTTCTCTCTCTTGGCTGGTATTTCCCTAACCCTAACCCAGAGGATGGAGGTCAGGGTCAATGGATATCTGGACCTCTCTGCTCAAGTTGCTGCCACCACAATTTGGATAATAGGAAGTTGCTGGTTTGCTGCCTGGCTGGTTGGACATTAATCCATTGTGAACAAGGTTCTAATTTCTCTAAAGCCTCCAATTATTTCAGACCATGTGACTGGTGAAATGTGGGTGGACAGGGTCACCTGGAGATGAGGTAATTCAAAGAGAGGCGGAGAATGGCGAGGAATAGGAACATGGGGATGGTCCAGCCCTGCCACGCTGCACACATGTACACCTGAGAATGCATGTGACAGACAGTTTTCAGGAGGGTGTCTCCATGTCTCCTCACCAAACCTGATCTTTGTGTGTGAGAACTCACAATGAAGGCAATAGCTGAAGTATAGATGGAGTACCAGCTGGACAGGGCTGACAGGTTCCTTGTGAAGCTCCTCACCGGTCTGAACGCTCGTTCTAGAAAAGCAGCAGCCAGAAGAACAGGTCAGACTGATGACGACAGGAACATCTGGTCCTCTGAGGCAGCCCATCAGGACAGAGAACAGGGTTTAAGCTAGCACCATCACAAACACAAAGCAAACTGTTTCAGTGATTTCAATGACCTGATGTCAGTAATATGTGTTGATTAAGACTGTTTAATCATTGTGGGAGACTCCAACATCCATGTTGACAATCCCCAAGACAGAGGGGCTAAAAAACCATGTGATGTGCTAAAATGTTTTGGTTTAAGCCAATGCACAAAAGAGGACATACTCTGGATGTGGTCACCAGTAAGGATGTTCACATTTCCAAGGTCTTTGTGACTGATGTGGGCTTGTCTGACCACTTCTGTTTTCTTTAAAAGCACCATTTCCACTCACTCAAGTAGCCAAAGAGAAGTCATTAAAAAACTGCATTTTTGTAAGGACAGCTCAACTGAAATCTTTAATCAAATCCATTCCTCTTCCACAGCTACTCTGTCCTGTAACTCAGTAAATAAACTTCTACATAACAGTCATGTCTTGTTTGCTGCTGTTGTAAAGGTTATCATACATGCATCACTTACACACATGACTATTTATATAATGAGAATGTTATGTGACCTCATAATGGATGTGAGTTTTCTCATAGCCATTATGAGGTCTTGTATTTTTTTCATGTCTTCACCTGAGTAGATGGAAGGGACCCACAGGGATCATGTGACTGTCAGTATGCTTCCTTTTAATTGAAGATGTGCAGTGTTAAGGGCTGGTCAGGATCAGCACACTCTGGAGTGGAGCTGGCAAGCCACAGGAGGTTTAAGCATCTGGATTTACCGCGCTTTACCAATTTGGGATTAATCATGGATCATCCTTCTATGGATTAACTCCCAACAAAGCATTGGAATATAATTATATACATGGATCAACCATCTGAACCTCATTTACCTGGTGAGATGCGTTTCCTCGTTTGGATTCAGAGCAGTCTCTCATCAAAAGTGATCAAAATACAGATCTGACATTGTCTATCATTGTTAGGGGTCATGGCTGCAATTTCCTGGTCTCCCGGGAACTCATCACAATCTGCTTCCTGATTACAGATTGACTACACCTGGTCTCTTCAACTTTTAAAGTGTGGCTTCATGTCTCTGTTACTAGATCATCAGCTTCCCAGTCTGTTCATATCCAGCCTTATTCTTCCTGTGATTCTCTTATTCCCAGTGTTCCTGACCCTGCTTTCTGCTGCCAACCACTTCAGCTGAACCCTTCTGGATTTTCTTGCATGGATTTCAACCACTTTCTGATTTCTGGACTCAGACTGTTATATGACCATCAGAATACTTACTCTGCTATGCATAAGACAAAAATAAAACTCCTTATTCACTAAGAGCTGTGTTTGTCTTCCATGGGTCCTGTCTGCAGATACGTTACAATAACGATGTGTTGTGACACTTCTCCTTTTATTAAATTGGACAAATTGTTAGAGTGGTGGCCAGTAAGGGGCTGGATCATAAACATAGGAATACACAGATGCCTCATTACCTCTAGGATCCTATATTATGTTAATAAGTCAGCCAAATTGGATCAGTCAAGAGACCACCACCAGAAACTCTTGGACCAAGATGCCTCAGTCATGTGTTGATGGGGTTGAACACGCCACCATACTTTCGCCACCAGATCGCTAAGAATAACATTTCACAGGGAAGAGAAAACTGATATTTGGTTTTATTTCATCATAACGTTGTGTTTCAAACACATAGTTTGTTAAAGCCACGGACAGCTGTTAAACTTCTGACTAGATAAACATTTTAGCTTTGATGTATACCTATAACAATATTTATTAATATTGCCCATGTGTTCGAGTCACATAGTGAGTTTCAGATGTTCCACTTAATCTCCTTGGAAAACCAACTCATGATTACACTTAGGAACAGAGTTTAATGCTGCATCTTCATGTTCCCAAAGCTCACAGTTATCTCAGAAAGTCCCTCCATGTCCCTCAAGAGTTAGGGCTAACCCTGATCCTTACACTACAGAAATCGTCTTTGCCATGTGAGGTATTATGAAGAATGTGAACATACTTAAATATAATTTCCTAATGTAAGTGATATGTGATTAATTAAAAGTATTCAGTAGATTTTCTTCCCCGTGACCAAATTACCTGTCAGGATCAAAATAATATTTTTTTTTCCACAGTGATTAGCCCCAAAACAAATAACCAGATAAATATCCTTTTCTTCATTTTTCTGAACAAGGTGCACAAGTTCTGTTGATGCCAAGTCCAGTCTCAACATATCAATGTTAGAGGCTTTGAAAAGAAGACGAGAACAGGAACACATCCATGTGTCAGGTGGATATTTACATAAACCAATAAAGCGTTTATGAATTTGTGTATGCAGTGTTTCATATCAAATATATTGGAACTTCTATATTTTTAACTGCATGTTCAGTGGTCTTTTCCTGCTAGTATTTACTGTATTATGTAATCTAAATGTCTGAAACATTTTCAGTAGTGTTCTTGTCGTGCCCCCTGATGCTGGCATCAGGAGGCTGGAGGTTGGACCTCAGCTCAATGCCTGCTCCTCATCAGAAGATCAAGCTCCAAGCTCCACCCTACAAGAGCTCTGGTGGAAGTCCCAGTCGTAAACTCCCACACTGAGTTATTCTCTGCTGCAGCTCCTTCTGATTTTGCCTGGGGCCTCATTGCCAAGACACACCATGATGCCTACCCAATGCCGCTGGAGCCTGAAATACTTGAGTTTATGCAGGTGGCCAAGTACTTCAGTTCTCGCCACCTGTAGAGTGGTTATTGGCAGGTTATCATGGCTGAAGACAGAAAACACAAGACAGCCATGATCACTCTTCAGGGTCTTCCATCCATCCATCCTCTATACCCGCAGAATCCATCTACTGGGTCATGGGGGTCTGCTGGAGCCTATTCCAGCCCATTTCAGGCGAGAGGCAGGTGTGCACCCAGTACAGGTCATCTTCAGGGTCTTTTCCAGTTCAAAGTCATGCTGTTTGGTTTGGACAACTCTAGCGCCCCCTTTTAGCAACTGTTGGAATCATAAAGGCGACATCTGCTTTGTTTACATAGACGACATCATTGTAATCTCCAAGACACAGGACCAACATTTCCTCGATGCAGACTTTCAAAAGCTACACCAGGCCAGTCCCACACTCACTGTCAAGAAGTGCCATTCCTTCAAGACTGAGCTCATCTTTCTGGAGCATGTAGTGTCAGTGCAGGGTGTGCAAGTGGATCTGGACAAGATCAATGGCATCATAACCTAGCTAGCTCCGATAGACCTCCAGAGGTTTTGGGGCTGGTGGGTTGCTACCCCAAGTACCCCAAGTTCATACCCTGATTTGCCAACATTATGGCACCTCTCAACAACCTCAAGCAGAGTGTCCCTTAGGAGTAGTCTATAAACTGCCAGCAAGCCTTTCTACATCTTAAAGACTTGCTGAGGTCACTACCTGTCCTTGCTCAGCCTCAATTGCACCTAGTCTTCCAGATCTACTGTGATGTTGTTGAGCTACAGTTGTTGAGCCTGATGGGACTCAGAAACTAACCGCAACATACCATCCACAAACCAACCAAACAAAACATGTGAAAGGAACATTGAAAACAATGCTGGCATTGTACGTGGATAACCATCTTCAGGCTGCCTGAATTCCATCTGGCCATCAATACAGTAGTGCACAAAACCAATGGCGTGACACCTACTGTGATAGCTCATGGTCGTAGCATCCCAGGTCCACTCAAACATCTCATTTACAAGTCTTCTGCTCCCAACACACACACACACAGCTCAAGAAAGAGGTTGAAAGGCATCTTCGTATGGCTAATGCTAGACAAGCCAGCTACTACAATGCATGACACAAAATCATACAGTTTAGAGCTGAAGACCTGGTCTGGGTTAGGTCACCCCCACCATCTAAAGCCTCTGCCAAGTTCCCCATAAAAGAAGAGAAAAGATTAGGTCCCTTCAATTGCCAAGTTTGTTGGCTGACAGACGAGTTAAAGATGGATCTGTGGATGTGGTGGACCCGAAATCCTTTTATGGTCCCAATAAGCCTGCCAGATGAATTGTTATACTGTGGACAGGTTTAACGAACTCTCCTGTAGCATCTGAACTCCACTCTAAAAGGACCTGCAATCAATTTTTCAACTTCTTTTCTGAGAAAATCCAGAAGATTAGAAAAGCAGTCAGGGCATCAATATCAAGTCCAGGAACAGTGCTGTGTTCAATCAATCTGTATCATGTCCCCTTTGTTGAAGCTGATTTATATTATTTTTAGGAAGTTTAGAGACCCACGGTTGTTTGTTAAGAATTGGAGATAATCAGTTCTGGAGGATAACCAAATCCTCACGAACTTGGATTTAAGCAGTCATAGACACATTTAATCATCAAGACTGTAACAGAAGATTTTCAAAACATCCCAGTCTGTGGAGTGGAAATAGTCCTGGAGACAACCGCAGGTTACTCTGACCAGAGCACCACCAAACTGGAACTGAATAAACTGGACCTCAACACAGGAATCTGGAAGCTTTAACAGATCCATAACAAAGATCCAGGACTGTTGAACACGTCACATACTGATAGAAACTACCGCAAGTTTCTGAAGGCGCAGTCATCGAAATCCTCCATAATCAAGTTCAGGATGTCTGCTGAGATACCTCATAGATGGTAGACTGTGGTAGCTCCAGTCTGGATATCTGATGGGGCTTTTCCACCAACTCAAAATTGGTGCTGGTGCTAGAGCTGGAGCTAGGCAGGTGTTAGAGTCAGTTCCAAACAGGTTCTACAAAGACATAGCTCGTTTTCCCTCTGGCTGGGGAGAACCGGAGAACCAGGACGCTATGTCATTTATTAAGTCACCAATGCGCAAGCAGGAAATCTGGAAAAGGAGCGCAATACCTAAATATCTCAAAGAAAAACCTGCAGTGAAGTCCATCAAATATCGTAAACTTTTTACATTTTCATGAGGTGATTTTACAGACTATAATCCAGTTTTGTGCTAAACTGTTGATAATCCAGTTTAGCACAAAAGGGAAATGGAAACACTTCTTTTTACATTTGCACGTCTCTTGCATGTGATGTAGCCAGTCAATCGAAAGTCACAGAAATCTACTTTTCAGCTGTTTTCGGCCTCATTGATACGATGTAGTTGGACCATAATATTACATAATATTAAAGGCTTTACCTCTGAATAATTATTTAAATCATCTTTAAAATGGAGATCTTCTTTTTCGTTGTCTCGAAGGACGAGAGACGGAGAGTTACGGAGATACGGGAGAGAACCAGAAAAGAATGCCATTCCTTTATTTTGGGAGAAAGTGTAATGGAAACAGGACTAATAGATGCTGACCCTAACCCCTAAAATCTTGTTTGGAGTCTGGAAATGACTCCATGTAAGTTTCCGGCATCAACATTGATAGTGTTTACGTTTCAGGACAAAGTACTTTTTTTTTTTCAAAATAGTCCCAACGTTTGGTGCACAATATTTTAGATTGCATGATTAAATAAGTAAGAATGCATCCAGAATTTTTCAGTATGACGTTTTAAACTCACAGAGATTGTTTAAACATGGCAGTTGCATAGTTTTGGTTGGTTATAGTCAACCAAAACATGGCTGAACCGCTGTGACATAGCAGGTCATGGACCCAGTTCCAGGAGCGGGTCCCACAGCGGGTCCAGCTCCCCAACAAACTTCCTGTTTCTAGACATTTAAACTGGATCAGCTGATTCTGTCCTTGTTGTGACACTCCAATTACATTCAACTGGTAACATGTTGTTGGTTAGACTGGGAATGTTGTGATTTAAAAGGTACCTTCCTGTTAAATTCGAACAAGTCAGCCAGACAGGAGTTAGAAGCAGCCAGCTCTGATCTGGGCAGACTTTAGTAACTCACATCAGAAACTCAGATGAAAAGTTGCTGTTGACCCAACTGAACAGATGATGTGACAGGAATACTCACTGAGTCGTCTCATGTTTTCAGTCAGCCTGCAGATCAGAAACCAGATGTTACTATCATTTTAAGCACAACATGCAGAATTTAAAAAAAAAAAACAAAAACAAACAAACAAAAATCACTATTTGATTTTAGGCCACACATTTGGTAGGGTGGAAGAAGGTCACAATATGTCCCTGGAAGACTTCAGACACCCTGCCAGTCTTGTGACTGCACTCTCCAATCAAGTCCTCAGTTGGGCCGAGGACTTGAGGACTTGGTTGGGCCGAGGACTTGAGGACTTGGTTGGGCCGAGGACTCGGTTGGAGCAGAATTACTGTTCCCCCTCAGGTGCTGTGAGATGCTTTGATAGAACCAGGATGTGAGCAGGGAACATTCAGATACCCAATGAGTAACTTAGTGAGAAACTACTGACACCTGGGACTTGTTCTGTTTTTAATCCTTTGTGTCCCCAGATATTGGTATATTACTATCATTAAGGGTGTATAATTTCAGTTTAACTGAAGACTATGTCCTCAGGTATGGTCCTTTCTCCTCCAATGTCAGAGTTAAAAGACAGAAAAAGTTCTCCTTACCTCCTGGGACTCAGCGGCTCCTCCATCTCCACCGCCGTCTCCTCTGGTTGGAAACGGAAGTCCTCGATATAATTGCCAAAGCTCTCGTAAAGCCATTCTACAAAGCTGCTGAACAGGGTCTGTTTCTGTGCATCTGAGACAGGCGAGAGATGAAAATAATGCAAAGTTTAATAAATTCGGCTTTCTCAACATCAGCAATCTAAAAACTGACAAGTGGAGCTCACCTGTGCTACTGGAAGCAGGAGGACACGGCTGGGCTCTCGGTGTTTGAGGTGGTGAGTCTTCAAGTCTGTGACCAAATGGAAATGATGAGTTCAAGGTTTATTGAAGAGGAGCACTAACTGGTCTCCCACAACCTGCAGTCCGTCCCAGGTGAACTAATTATAGACAATCTAGGACTTCTTTGTAGTAACTGACCTGGACCTGAGGGCTTCGTTGAACTTCTGCTCCAGCTCCAGCCGTCTGCAGCGCTCCTTCTCCAGTTCCAGTCTCAGTAAATCCACACTGGACTCTTCTCTGAGTTTCCGCAGCTCCTCCTCTGGAAGAGATGGCATGGATCAGTCATCCATCATCTTGACCTGTTGCTCCATTTCTGGGTCACGGGGGTCTGCTGGAGCCGATCCCAGCCCATTCTAGGCGAGAGGCAGGGGTACACCCCAGACAGGTCGCCAGTCCATCGCAGGGCCACAACCAAAGACAAACAACCATTCACACACACAATCACACCTAAGGGCAATTTCAGAGTTCCCAATCAACCGCACATACATGTTTTTGGACTGTGGGAGGAAACCGGAGAACCTGGAGAAAACCCACGCAAGCACGGGGAGAACATGCAAACTCCACACAGAAAGACTCCTGCTGGGAATCAAACCAGGAACCTTCTGGCTGTGAGGCAACAGTGCTAACCACTAAGCCACCGTGCTGCTGTTTTCGGTTGTGTATTTCCATATTCGAGGCATTATTTGGGATGGAAAGGAGCACAGCTCAATTTAGTTGAGAATCACTGGAAACAGATGTGGCGGTTCCTCCTGTACTTTTGGTAAATTTACAGAGGTTTTGTTCTTCTTTTCTTTTGCAACTTGTTTCAACTTAGTTTTAGGATTCATTTTTTAATATGCACGGTCCTCTGACTTAAAAAAAAAAAACTGCAGAGAAGGTGACCAAGATACTCACGCAAGAAGTGTTTCTCTAACAAGGCAACTTCCAGGTGACCTTGGATTTCATTTAAATCAGTTCCATCACCTTGGAGAGCTGCAGAAACCGATCCTGGATCAGCCTTAGAAGCAGAAAAGAAAGCCCGGTTCAATCAAACACAGACTTTCAACATTTTTCATTGTGCTACACATTGAAAAATGTTGAAATATAGAAGAAATGAGATAAAACATAAAACATGTTCAAGTTTCTACTCAGATTGTGTGTAATTAAATAAACTCAAATGTTAGAAAAAAGATCAAAGACAGAGTTGTGAGGAAATACTGGCAATTGTTCACTCCCAGGTCAGCACTAAATCAAGGATGTGATTAAAAGAGAAGAAAGTTAAATCTAATCAGGAATGGGAAAAAAAAAAACATCTAAAATGGCCTCATCTGTACTTATCACTAAAAATAGTTAAAAGATTCAGTTAAAAGTTAAAAATTAGATACAGGTCTGAGAATGAAGACTCAGAACTCATGACTGAAAGGTAAAACACTGTTTTTGTGAAACTGTGATACGAGTGATTCTTCATATAACCTGCATTTTCCCCTCTTCCTTAAATACTTTGGCTGAAATATCACGTGCACGTACATTAATCATGCATGAGGCGGTCGCAGTGAGTCTACGCTTCATTTAATGTCTGCAGTCACACAGGCAAGACACAAAACTGCTTCCTGGCCCTCACCTGCACGTCCTGACCCTACATCTGGACCTTCTGACCCTACACCTGGACGTCCCGACCCTACACCTGGACCTTCTGACCCTACACCTGGACGTCCCGACCCTACACCTGGACGTCCCGACCCTACACCTGGACGTCCCGACCCTACACCTGGAC
>JAOWBL010005058.1:27049-46328 GCA_028564865.1 Zenarchopterus dispar | reverse complement strand
AAATTTCCAATTGTTTCTGTAAAGTGATATGAAACACAAGTGTTTCTTTTGTGGGATAAATAAAATATTTATCTTTCATCCATCCATCCATCCATCCATCCATCCATCCATCCATCCATCCATCCTACTTAGCTATCTACCTACCCAACTGAAAATAAATCATTCCACAGGGGAACCAAACAAGACATTTTGGGAGCATCAAAAAAAAATAATAAAGCATCTTGACATCAACTTTCACTGGCATGAAATGTTAATGTTACAATTTTGCTTAAATAATAATAAGGCTGAAAGCCAATATTTTCTTTCATTCCTAACTGATTTGGTAGATACAATAACAGTTTTAATTTCATGATAATTAAAGGGTACTACTAAAAATAATATTGATCTCTGTGAGCTCCTATGAGGAGATTACATTGTGTACTTCTGTAAGGTTGTGGCTGTAAGTAGGAATGACCTCCTGTTACTTTTCTTCTTGAAGTCAAACTAAGCAAGTGTGACCAAAGGCATTGTTTTACTTTAACCTTTACAGATGACTGGTTTCAGTGTCAACAACCATCTAAAAAGGTTTTCTGAAAAAAAAAAACCAAAACAAAACAACAACAACTTAAAACTTTAGCGCTCAAAAGTTTCACTTCCAAGCTTCTGACAAAATTATAGATAAGAAGTTAAAGGGAGTCCTTGTGCGGTGAATTACTTACTGATTACATGTTTGCTTCAGGTTTGAAAATTATAAACTAATTAATACTGCATCAGATCTTAGCAGGTTAATGAATACATGGTACAGAAGGTGTAGTGCTGTCTGTGCTACAATCTTCTTTCTACAATCAGTTCATGTTTTTTTCAGGCTACACACCTGCAGGTTGATTTGCTGAACTTTGCTTTGAAGTGTAAAAAGTTGAAAATTCCACCACATTTGACACAAGCAAACTCTGCAAATGAAGGTACGCACAATTCAGTTGAGGACCATTGATGTCACCCCACTCAAAGTGAATAGAGGACAATGTGGTGCCGATGCCTATGTGTGAGAGAAGTTAGGAACCTTAGTGTGCTTGGGTGGTAGTCTGCTCTGTCATGTTTTGCAGATTGCATCCTTGTTACATATTTGGTGAACATCAAGGTATCTGTAGTCCTCCACCACATCTGGCTACAACTGAGCCCTCCACTTTTACTTTGTGACATTGAAGACACCATTAACAGTTGGAGAAATCAAACAACATGATCCTCACAGTGCACCTGCTATGTTTAAATGAAATTGGACTCAAAAGGTAAAAGGTAGTCGTTCTGCTGTTTGGTGTCTTTTTTTTTTTTTTTTTTTTTTGGTGAATCTTCAGTCTTGCTCTAGACAGACTTGGGTTGATGTTGCTGTGTGCTTGAATAAACTCCAACTGCATTGATGGCTGACCCTCTGCTGTGATTTTTTACTATAATTTTTATGGACTCCAATAGTACACTTTTAAACTGTTTAGAAAAAAGCCCTTAGTCTTAAATTCTGCCCGGACTGGGACCAAGGGGGTTTTCAACATCCTCCAATAGGATAATGATCCAAAAGACACAGCTGAAAACATTCAAAAATGGCTAAGAACAAAACATTGGGCTATTTGGAAGTGGTCTACCATGAACCTTAATCTAAATCTTATTGAACATCTTTGGAAAAAGCTGAAATATGCAGTCTGGAGAAGAAATACTTCAGACCTGAGGGACCTGGACCAGTTTCCAGAGTCATTTGATTAAAAAAAAAAAGAAACACAAACTACCTTGATCCTGAAAATCAAGGAACAAAAGGAAGCACTTTGGGGGTAGCTTTCTCTGGAGTTGTGATACAGTATGTTTTATTCATGAACATATTCTTCATCCTTCCTCTGCTGAGCCCTCTGAGTGTGATATGTATGCAAACTCAAGTTTATTTCTGTTCCTCATTGTCATTCTGTCGTAATGTAAGGGTATAGTCTTTCAGACATTTTTTTCTCTCTCAGCTTAAGCCAACCATGTCCTACAAAAATCTTTTCTCCAAAACCATTTATGATCTTTAACCTTGTGGAAAGTAGAAACCAACCACATCTCAAACGCCATTTATTTCACTATTTATGTTATTTTAAATTCAGTGGCTGTGACGAAGCATATTCTTTATGTTGATATCAGTTTCAGTTCAGTCCGTTCTGAATTTTACAACAGTCAGCATGGATTGGTGCCTACCACTGTGTATTTGAAGAACAGTGACAGATGATATATCAACATCAGGCTTAAAAAAATTCAAGGAAGGGAGGCTGAGATGGAAAAGTTTTTAGGATGAGAAACAGAAAATATTTGCTGCTGCACACCATGGTTTAGTACTTTAGTTTAGGAGCCCATTTCCAGTTTAAAAAAAAAAAAAAGAATGTAAGTGGTAAATATTTAGGTCTTGGTATTTCTATCTGCTACTATCAATGTTTCAAGAGTCGTGATACAAAAGGTTACATATATAGCCCGATACATTATGCCTGGCCTATATATTAGGGCTGTCAAAGTTAATAAGTCATTTATGCAAATTCTCTTTGATGCCACTATTCTTTTTAATGCGAGAGTAACACACACACACACACATTTCAGGAAATATGAATGCTAGCCCAACCTGTAGCTAGGAGAAACAGGAAGGGATGCAGGGGTAATAGAGTGTAAAATAGCATCGGTTACGTGACACATTGGTTTTCTGGAAAGTGGTTTTGAGGCCAGATGAGCTGCAGAGCTGCTGGCAGATGTTTACAGCAGAAAATCTCACTTCACATATTGAATCTTAGGTCATTTAAGCTTAGGTCTTTCAGCATTTGGAGCAAAGATGTTCAATATCTTTGATAAGTTTATTGTGAAGAGCTAGATCACATGTGTTGGGGGAGCAGCATCAGAGCCAGTAAATTTCAAAAAAACAAACAAACTGTTAAAGAAGGCCGATTCCATTCAGAGGAGTGTTCTGGAGCTGATTTTGCCAAGGAGGGTACTTCATAAAATAACGAAGATCATCGACAATCCTGGTCATCCTCTTCACAACAGAGCAACTTCTTCAGATCCGCTGCAACACAGACCACTAAAGGAGATCCTTCTTGCCCACAGCAATAAACCTCTTGAATGACTCTTTGAGGAGACTTAAATGACTACTGCAACAATTATTTCTCTTCAAGGATAAGTAAAGCCTGTTTTTTATTAAACCGAACTGATTATGTGTCAAAATCAGAGAAATACGGCTGAGTTAGCCAACACTGGGTTGGTATAAACTGGCAGTTACAAAGTGATGATGGCTAGGCATTGGCTGTGCTGACTGTCAATCAAAAGGCTATGCCTCGCATTGTAAATCAATTTATTTCTTCATATTAATTTACCTGATGTTGTTAGAAAACATTTTACCCCTCTCGGAGTTATCAATAATGTGAAATTAAATAATACAAAATAAAACAGAATTTGAACCAGGGTTTAAACATGTTTATTAAAAATTGCTTAAAAACAGGGGACATTGGACATAATTGGACATTATTTTCATTTTCAGGACATACTTTTGACATAACACAACAACAATCATTTTTTTTAAAGCAAAGATAATTGGCTGCTCCTGTAATATTTCAACTTCAAAACTATCTTAAGGTAAACAGAACGTTAAAAAAACATTATTTTCACAATTTTTGAAGTGCTATTAATTATGCATTAACTATGAAAATATTTCAATTTATCACAATAAAAAAATTAATTGATTGATAGCCCTAATATATACATATAAATAATACTCTTCCTTCACACACACACCTCCTCGGCCCTTGCACTTAGCACATAGCCTCTGGATACTGGATTTGGGGTGGAATCCTTCATGCATTGTGAACAGCTTCCATGTTTTGACCAGCTTATTAACCCAGCAGGGTATCTGATCACTGGCAGGGAATAATGGTTGACTGTCCAGATATTGTCCTTGTCATTGGACTGCCTTCTCAGGACTTGTCTTACTCGTTGCAGACTCTTGCAGCTTTCCTTGTGGCCTTTTCATGGTTGCCACTTACCTTTGGTATTCCAACATACTTACAATACAATAGTAGATGTCCTCAACATCTACTATTCTGCCCTTTGGGAGTGCAATGCCCTTTGTATGGACTACCTTCCCTCTCCATCACCATTTGGCTTCATTTCTCCAGTACAAATGACATTCCGATGTCCCTGCTGTGGATCCTGGTGCTGTGGATCAGTGAGTCAATGTCTCACTCGCTCGCTCTTGGCGTACAGCTTGATGTCATCCATGTGGAGGAGGTGGCTGATAGTGGCCCCATTCCTAAGTCAGTATCCATAGCCAGTCTAGTTGATTAATTGGCTGAGGGGGGTTCAGGCCTTTGCAGAACAGCTAAGTGCTGTTCTGGATCCATACATGGATCCTGGAATGCCTGAAGCTATCACTCTAGCTGTGATAGCTTCAGGCATTCCAGGATCCATGTATGCAGCATTGAGTCATAGGTTTTCTGGTAATCAATCCAGGCAGTGCACAGATTTGTCTCCCTGGTAGTGCAGTCTTGGAAAATAGTTCTGTCAACCAGTAGCTGGTGTTTGGCTTCTCTGGTATTTTTACCAGTGTCTTTGTGTGCCTCTGTCAAGTATTGATCCATGTGCCCACTTATCTTAACTGCTATGATGCCTAACATGAGCTTCCATGCTGTGGAGAGACAAGTTATCAGATGATAGTTGGATGGGACTGATCTTTCAGAATCAGGACTGTTTGCCCCTTGGTCAGCCATTCAGGATTGTCCCATCCCTCAGCACTTTGTTCATTTGACTGCTAAGCACTCATGGAGTGTAGTTAGCCTCTATACCTCTATACCAGTAGGTGTGAATCATGCCCGAGCTAGGTGCTGTCCAGTCCTTCATATCTGAGACTCTGTCTGATTATCTGCCACTGTGCTGGTTACTTGTTCATAGAGGGGGCTGCGGTCCACTCTTAGATATTTTAACCACTGTGCCTCACTGTTGTGTGTTGCTTCCTTCTCCCATATGTCTTTCTTCTATTGTTCAGTCTCCAGCCTTGGTGGGTTAGCATGTCTGGCATTACCCTGCCACTGGAAATACACTTGAGCTAGGTTGGAGGAATAACTGATTTATTTTCCTGGCCTCTATCTCTCTTATGTTTCTCCTCAGTTCTGCAGCCAAGGCTTGGGGTCTTTGTTTGGCAGTTTCCAGAGCCTCAGGTATGGGCATCTGACTGGACCTCCTGAGGGCCCCTTTTCTGGTTGCACCTTTCGGGAGTTCTGACAATTGGCTTACTTCCTTGTGTGTTGCCTTGATTTCGGCTTCCAACTTTCTCTACCATGGTGCCTCTGTCTTGTCCTTCACATCACTGCAACATTGGCCAAGCATATCCAGGATCACTGTTGCTGTCCTGTATATCAGCTCATTGGTTTTAGTGATGTTCGCAGTAGGAGTTGTTATTGCTTCATTCACATCAGCTTGGAGACTTTTTGGTGGTACTTCACTAATGTGTGCATGTATATTTTCACTCAGAATGGCCAGCCAACAATTGGATCTCTTACCCTTCTAAAATATAAATGAGCTAAGAAATTATGCCCTTTATGGGACAGTCCGTCTGTTCATCTTGGCTCATATGAATTGTGATTCAGGTCCATCAACAACAAACTAACTACATTCCAAGTGGAAAATCACATGGGGGCAATATGAAACCAGCTGACAATCCTATATAGGCTCACATTTTCACCCCATATATATCTCAGATGGGTCCCACATGCAAATATTGGCTGAGACAAAATGTGTAATACTCTGCGAGGCCCACAGTCACTTCTAATCACCTATGTTCTTATATGCTGGCTAATGTCAGTGTTCATACATTCATCATGAACAATGAACAACAATGATTAACATGAGTACACAAAGACAAAAATAAATATTTTCAAAAAAATTGCTATTTACTTTCACTCTGCTACAGAAGTTCATAAGTTTTCACTACATTTGTGGTTCCTGAAGTTACTACATGCTAATTTTCCTGGTAAAGGGCTAAAGGACCCAAAGTGAGTAGTTCAGGTGAGGAAGACCACAATCATGAGAGTTAAAGATGTACTGTGCATTAGGGTGAAGTAAAGTTTTTTCAAAGATCAGCAGCTACTGGAGACTTTTAGATGAAGATACA
This sequence comes from Zenarchopterus dispar, assembly GCA_028564865.1. Taxonomy (NCBI): domain Eukaryota; kingdom Metazoa; phylum Chordata; class Actinopteri; order Beloniformes; family Zenarchopteridae; genus Zenarchopterus; species Zenarchopterus dispar. Next base: position 40,189 of record JAOWBL010005058.1, on the reverse strand, counting down.
ACTAAACCAGATACAGATTCTCAAATGTTGCCACTCATTTTGCTAATATCCACAACAAGTAAATAAGGATATAAAAGAGTTTTGCTGTCATAAAGTGTTTTCTTCGTATTTTCTTTTAGTACAGTAAAAGACAAATTGATTAAGAAATACAGAAAATTCCCAGCATAATAAGAATGGATCACATGTATACCTGCACGTGAAAGCCATTGTTCTCAATAAAACCCTACCCAGGCATTTATTTGCAGCTTTTTTTTCAGCTCTACTCTGCTTCAGCTTAAGGTTTTTGTTTTGTGGGTTTTGATTTGCTCTCAACCTTATCATTGGGAGAGGCAATGAGCATATGGGCACAGCAGGAAGCTGTTTTAAATGATAAACTTCAAAAAGCACATTAGTTTCTATCTGCTTAACATCAAACAGCAGACAGACACAGATGGTGTCTATCCAGTGAGCTAAAATATACCATTTAGTAGGTAAAAAGCCGTATACTTTTCTAACACCTGGTGAAGACCTCTTCAGATCAAAAAGAACGATAGATTTAATTTGTCATAGCGACCATAAGCACTTTCCTACTAACCCATAAACCACAGAAGCCTTAAAGATGATGACAAAGTAGCAGTGTTGCCAAGCTCATTCAAGCTGTTGATCCAGTGTGATCCAGTCCCTCTTCTCACCACGATAAGGCCAATAACTGCATGTGTTCAGCCCTCCGTTATATCTCTGAACTGGCATGAGTGCTCATTCTCTGTGTAGCTCACTCATGGTGGCACTCACCGCCACCCCGGTTACATGCTCATTCACAGAGCTCAGGACTGCTACGCAGCCTCCTGCCGAGTGCTCTGTCAGAATCTCCAGATCTCTATTCATGTCTGGCGAAGTGGCTTCAAGTTGAATTAAAGATGAGCCCGTGAATTAATACATGTGGCTCTATGTATCTTGACTCTTTTTGAAGGGTTATTTGGCTGCTGTCCTGACCAAAACCTAAGTTAATAGGATTCACAGAATGTAACTTTAATAGTTCTACAGGTGCAGGAAAGTAAACATTAAATAATATCTGATGTTTGACTGTGATGGAGGTCAAGCATCACTGTTAGGTTTTAGATGCCAAGCAGAAAAGGAGTAGAGCATTAGTCTTATGTTTTAATTTATAGAATTAAAATCATTATTCTATAAGTTTCAATAATTAAGAAGTTCAAAGAACAATCTAATTAAGAACAATTTGTTCTGTTTATTCCCATTTATTGTAAAGAATTGGATTAATTGAATAACAATGCCATTGTATGAATTTTGAAGCTGGACTCCAATTTATAAAATGTACATGGCAATTTAATAGATTGCAGTAAACCTTTACTTTGTTGCAGTCCCCCATCTGAAGTAAGTATAAGGTATATTATAAGGTATATTAAAAGGTTCCTGCACAACCAGACCAACCACCTACCATTTAACCCTCCTTTTATGTTCATTTGTCAGGAACAGCAATGGTGTTCCCGGGTCAATTTGACCTGGTGCATGTTTAAATATCCAAAAGAAATTATATGTTGATTATTCTAGCAGACGAAGTTTCATACTGAAAGAAAAAAAAATTAACAATTTTTCCTAGATCTTCAAACATTAAAAAGGGTCAATTTGACCTGGAACATAACAGGAATCTCATGCAGCACTAAGTTTTGTTGCAGTTCCTCAACGAGCTGCTAGAGGCTGGCTCCAAAAGTGCTTCCAGAGCAATATGGCTGTGCTCTGTGTGACGAAAGATGAACTTCAAAACCGATGGGTCACATGCCCTAATGCTTTGTCAATTGTTTTTTTTTTTTTTTTACGTCTATGTAAAAACCACTTTTCAGAGACCTATGGGTTATGTGATTGTTGCTTTGTCCATTGTATTTATGATCTATTGGAGTAAAAGAGGGCAGTCATCTGCCTTGATCAGTTGGGGGTCAGATGACAGGAAAGATAATGAAAAGTTAGTCCAGGGATAACTGCCTATGAGACACAAAAGAAAATATTGCAGACTGCAATAACAATGACATAAATACATAAAAGAAGAATAAAGAGTGAGGAAAGAGCCTATTGCATCAGGGGTACTCCCCCAGCAGTCTAGGACTGTAGCAGCATCACTAAAGATATGCTTCAGGGTCCCCAAGTCAGCTGTAACTATAAGCTTTCCCAAATGTTTTAAGCTTAACCTTAAATGCGGAGAGGATTTCTACATTCCTGCCTTTTCTATTTCATTAAAATGATTCCTGAAATCTTTGGTTTGAGTGACATAAACCATTAAAATAGAAAATAGCAATCAGTTATTGAATAGAGATGTGTCCTGACATGTCTTAAAGCCATAGTTGTGTGTTTTTGTCATTTAGTCAGTTATGTACTCTGATTATCTTATTTCCACAACCACCAGCCCTATTATTCTATTCTGGAAATCCTGACTTTCCCAGCCCCTTCGCTCAACAGATCCCACCCCACTAGTCCACCCATATGCCATACTGTCTGCCTTAAACTGGCCCTGAACTCTTGCCTTGAGAACCTCCTCCATCACTCAGCCTAATCTTTTTTCTGCATCAGCCTTCCACCCCAGGTGGTTAGGCTGAGCCTGAACCACCAAATATATTTTTTTCTTAGCATTCAGCCTCTTATGTCTAGATTAGCTTCTTGGACAGCCACCTCTCAGCAGGTGTATTGTCTAAATCTATCTTCTACTTTGTAGATGCTGACTGTGGTACTGTGTACAGCTGCTGCTATTCATTTGCTCCTGAGCAGTGCTGTGTTTGCTATGTTCTGTGCTACACAGACCACCTGTCTTTTCTTTGTTCCCTTACATTTGTAGCAATTCATGTCCAAAGGTCAGACAAAAACTGGTGTGCTCTCCTTTTTGGACTGGAAATGGATGTTATAACCAATAAAATAAATCTTTTCAATTTCTCCTTTTTTAGATAAATCATTCAGTTTACCAACTTCTCTCTTTGATAATACTTTTTAACATAACAGTTTTTGAAAAATAGATAAGGACATGGTATGTTTATGTCATTTTTTTTACACAATGTCAATTCCATTAATATGCATCTATGTTAAGAAATTGAACCTGAATCAATTTAATGGCCATTAGTGAAATCTGATGTTTTCTTATTAATAAAAGTTTAGTTTGGTTTACTTGTATTTAGGCAGTAATCCCCCTCTTATTTTTTTAAAAGAAGGATCTGATGATAACATAGATTTGTCATTTATAGTAAAAGCCACAAAAGCCCAGTGTCTTCCACAGTCTGCATTTTCAAATGAATTAAAAGACAATTTCAACCATTCCCTAGCATTAGTTTGTCTCCATTTAAATATTCATTAGAATACTATATACCATGCAATACTCATTTTTGCCCTCCAGATAAGTTTCTGCCAGCAGAGACCTGGACTCTCTTTCTGACTCCCTCTGGGTAAAAAGAGTGAGAGAAGCAGTGGTTGTTTAGGGTAATGAAAGTTTTAGAAAATTCAAACACAGAAACTTTAGTTAGAATCTCAAAACAGTGAAAGAAAAATCAGTAAAATCATACAGATTTTACTTCACAAAGATGAGATCTGAGCCTCCAATGTAACAAGTAATCTAAAAAAGAGGGGATTGGGCATGGTCATATGTATATAAGAATACCTGAGCTGCTACTTCAGTGACTGAAGTTATGACAGCAAGACATATTGTGCAAGAGGTAAGTGATCTTCCAAGATGAAGAAGCCGATGGTGATTTAGAGGAGGATGTGTCAGTGCAAGATGGCAAGTTGGAGGAAATCTCTGCTCACAGCTCCTCTGAAGATCACTCTGATCTTGTCAAAAAACAATGCCATCAGTTTGTCCACACTTCCACATGCAGTTGCAGGTAAAACAGCAGCAGAAAATGTTGACTCAAGCATCAAGACAAACAACCCCTCTCAGTGCAGCCTCAGCATCCCTGTGTAGCGATCTGAACCTGCTACTGATTGCAGGTCATGCAGGAACCTGACACAAGGGAACACAATAAACAGAGATCTAACTTTGGCCCTGCCAAAAAACAAAAAAACAAAAAAACAACCAAACAAACGAAAAACTCACACTTGCAAATGTTCATATTATAAATTGATACAGAAACAAAGTGGGCAGTGAGCAATGTTTTGAGTTCTATCTGCAAATTAATGTTCAATTGATGATGATTTAAAATTTTAATAATGAGGATTTTTTTTTTCAGTTAGGATGGTTTTTAATGGCTGCAATGCTTTTACATAATTATATGATAAATTCCAGCAATTCTACAGTGTTTCAGCCAAGTTCGCTTTCAGTAGAAATCAGGACACCATAAAAAAACATTCATATCCAAAAATGAATGGTTTACTACTACTACTACTACTACTACTAATAATAATAATAATAATAATTAAAACATTGTCAGATAAGCTGTTTTTAAATTTTAAAATGATTGTCAGTTTAACATTTGGTAAAAGTTATTTTGGGGGAACATTTGGCTTATGTAAAACTGACTTGGACCATGCAGTGAAAGCATAGGAAATGAACAGTGTGAGTTAATCATCTATACTGTTACCATGTATGAATAAAACATTACAACTTCATTATTCCTTAAACAACCTAGGTAGGTTGAAACTGCCATTTTGTCAGAGCAAACAGCCAAGTTTCATCATGATAATAATTTTAAAATAAAAGTCTTACAATACAAGATATGTTGTTTTACTTTATTGCAAGATAAACCATCTTGGTACAAATCAGTTGCTAAATGGCTATCAGCATAAGTTTTGTTGTTTTTGTGATGGATGTTTTCAATTTTTTTTTTTTTTTTAAGTTTTAGGAGAGACACACCAAAGGCCACATATAATTGCTGTGACAGCCAATTTTCTCTCCCCAAGTTGTAGTCATGCATATTATGTGAGCTTCCTTAAAACCCTCCAGCACAGGTCTCAGCAGGGAAGGAATAAAACAGGACTCATGTTCAGCAATTACACTGCTGCTTCACTTTCTCCTCTTCAATGAGCCCCTTTGCTTCAGTCAGTGTAAAATACAAGGCACTTCATTTTTTTTTATCTACTTCATTTTTCTGGATATGTAAAATTAAATTCTGCAAAAGGTTTTTTTTTTTCTCTTTTTTCTGCTATGTTTAAAATTCATTAGAGTTTATTGAGGGCTTGTTTCTACATATGATGGAGTTTTGGGTTTTCTTTCTTCCCTTTTTATCAGCTGCAGATCCCATTCCTCATTAATTATATCCCCACAATGAATTTGCATTCTTTGGTCAAATCTTGTGAATGAAATGTATTGTTCTACTGATGTTCAATGAAACATGCAGGACCTTCAGGATTAGCCATATTCAGCAAAAACATTCCAATATTGCACATTTACTACACAGATAACACTATACTGCACATAAAAAACACTTTATTTCAATGACTGTTTTTCATAACCAAGTGGATAATGGAAATTACATTTTGAGAAATGTCGTGTTATTGCCTTCATGTCACAAAGCATGTAGCAATTTCACTCTTGCCCTTGCAGGTACATACACTTTATTTACAGTGTACTGGCCAAACACAATCTCAATGCAGTTTGTGAAACTGTCACAAGGTCTCTTCTATTGATTTGTTTCCTTGGACATATTTTCTGTAAAAAAAAGTCAAATGTAAAAAATATTACATAGTAAGAGCTGGAAGGTGTGCAGAAGTTAGACTTATGATTATTTGACAGGAAACCTGGGGGCCCAGTAATCCCAAGCTTTTCTTTCACCATAAAATTACAATTTACAGCAGCTATAACGAATGATGAATAGTTTAAGGAGGCTAAGAGGCAGCCTGCAAATAATTATGATAAATGGTACAGATGGAACTATGAATTTGTGAATGGCAGGTAAACAGGCGGAGATTGACATACTGACAGGAGGATATGCATAGGCAGGTGGGTGGGTGGGCGTTTGGTTGGTTGGTTGGAGTCTGGTGCGGCTAAGTTGGCAGCACCTGAATGATAAACAGCAATCTGGTGATAAATTGTGAGAAAAGTGGGGCTGATATACTGAGCAGAGATAAGTTGATGGGTTGCAGCTGTGCCAGCTAATTGCCAGGGAGTAAAGGTGCCAGTCCCACTGTCTTTCTCTCTCTCTCGCTCTCTCTCACACACACACGCATGCACACACACATATATAGAGAGAAAAAAGGTGTAAACAGTCAGACAAAGTGGGAAAAGGGAGTCAGAAATAAAAAGAAAGAAATAAAGACCTTGCCGGCTGCTGTAATTTACGCATTTCATTAGCTTCTATTCACAACCTTGTTTTTTCAGTCTTGACCCACAGCTTGTGACAGTGGATGAAGGTTGGAAGGTAAATCAAAAGCTTTGATCTATGGCTACATCATCAAGGGAAACACTCCCGAGCTGTCTGTCAGTCTCCTGCCTTGATCTGCCTCCACTCATGAACAAAATCCTTTTATTTCTAAACCCCTACACTTGAGGTAGCAACTTCTATCCAACCAAAACTTACAATCCACAGTTTTCAGACCAAAGACAATTGCCTCATACTTGGAGGTGCTTTCCATTCTCCTTCTTCACATTGACTCTCCAGTTGTCCTGCGATTACAGCACAACAAAGTGGTCAATGACAATTACTTCCATGCCATGCATTTTTCATCATGAATGCCACAAATATATTTGCACAACTTTAACATGTTCAAAAATTCTTATAAGGACGTAGAAGGGGGTGTTAAAGCGTAGTTAGAACACAGACCTACACACCAGAGAGCCACACTCAAGCCATGTCCTGTTCAATATTGTCCATAGACTTTCAATTTTTGACTTATTCATCAATCTCAGTTTGGAGTGTAGCATAAAAAAAATAGGAGTTTGGGATATATATTCATGACTACATGTGGGGTTAGGTGAAAAAAAATCATGGTTTGGCTTTAATATATATTAATTCATGACTACTAATTGTTTAATATTAGGTCATATTCAGTTGACAAGACATAATGTAAATTTTTCTGACTCACAATTTCTGTACCTATAATCTGACAGAAGTACATTTTTTGGAAAAGCAGATCCAATGTATGCTTCTTGTGAGATTATATTTAGACTATTGAGACCAGTGCAAAAATAGAGTTAAGGGGAAATCTAAGCAATAAGCACTAAATTCTACTTACTACTTACTACTTAAGTAAAGTGACATCCTACATTTTGTCAGCTTAGCTTCACGGGGGAGTTTTTGTTGATGATAAAAACCTATTTCACAGTTCAGGGACAAACAGAAATCACAGCTCCCACTTACTTTTATAACTATTACAGCACAGACACTATATTCACCTTTATTTATGGTTTGATTTTTCATTCATATATTGATATATATTGATATAAGTAGACCCCTTTACTTTCTTTTTTTCTCACCACACCCACATCAATGCCTGTCACAGGAGGCTTTGCATTTTCTGTAGGAGCTGTTTATCTATTAACACAAAACAGTGGAACATTGGGCTTATTTTTTACACCTCAAAACACAGAAAAATGTGCTCATATCACATGTAGCTGTAAGATCACCTTTCCATTACTATGTGATTATCTTAAGGCAATACACTGTACATTAGGCAAAGACAGTGGCATCTGCTTGATAAATTATGAGAAGCAGAAAGCCTCTTATTTGATATTCTCAATATGGTGATATTCAACATAATTTCTACTTAGGAATCATAAATGCAATTTATAGTGGTTTGTATGTATATATGAAATCATTGATTTATGAACAACAGGTCTAAATATGTGTGTTTTTCTTTATCTCTCCTCAGTTCAGCAGCTCACCTAGTATTGCATCACCTGTATTGCAAATGCACTTTGTATCCAAATCATAGGTACACATTGGGCAGACTTTCTGCAGAGGTGTACACATTTCCCTGTCAAGTGTTTTGTTATCAGTCTGATCTTTGGCATAGTACGTGGTGGCTCTCTCAACCCTGGAGAACTAAAGATAGGTGCCAAGGAGAAGGGATCCATTTTCTCAGAAGAGGCTTGTAAAAAAGCTCATTAGCAGTGATAATGATTGTTTTGATGGCAAATGAAGATCATGCTAAGATAACTGAGAAAAGATTATGAAAATAGAAAGATCGTCTGAATTTACAATGATTGATGTCTGCAACATTACCATCATGTGTCATTTCATACCAGAAGAAACATGTTAGTGAATGAAAATCATTATAAATAGTGAGAGTTTCAATTCTTTGGTTTGCTGATTTGTAGTTCTCTTCTATCAGGTGGACCCACAAACCAACACCAAACTTATTAGCATATTATATATAGCACTGTAATGGAATATCCTATCTGGTTTAACAGTCTGCTGCACAAATATCAAGTGTGCCAAGGGATAGCTGAATGGATAGCCATTCACACAAAAAATGACTATCGTCATTAAGGAACAAACAAACAAACAAAGCAAAAAAAAAAATCACCAAATGACGTTTGCTGGCCCAGTGGACAAAAGCTGTTGCAGATGTCTGAGGAAGTGGATGCAGAATGTGATGTTTACAGAAAACAGTTATATTTTAATCAAGTATTACAGATTTCTTATGCTGCAAAATATATTACATATATGTGATCTGCCCATATGTAATATCAACATTACTATGTTACCATACTCCTTTAGGGATACTCCAAGGACACAATGCAACTTCTTTGTTGGGTTTGTCTTCCTCGCAGTGACATCAGCCCATGCTTTAAACTCTCAGTGGCTGGAGCCTTATTGTGGATTCCCCAACAGCACCAGACATGTAGTATGCTAAATATCCATCTGTTGTGGGTAGTGACTCTGCAAACACTTCAAATTGTTCACACAAAATAATCATGTTATGACATCTGACTACCAGCAACTTACTGATTTGACCCCAACCAGTCTATTAGTTTCCCAAATAGAGCCTAAATCAACCAAAAATCATGTAGCTTAACTCTAAACATTTAAAATTGGTCCAATTGGTCTCCATGATGGCAAGAGGTTCCCAGTCATTGGTGTCCAATCTGATTGGGGTCCTCACTACAGTCTGAAAATGAATAATCACACACACACCATCACTGCCACTTTTCAAGAAATTTTAACACATTGCTTCAAACATTTAAGAATCATTTTTATTGTCTTGGTACTTAGGTAAAGACTGCGAAAGCATATCATCTACATTTTTTGATCCCACTACAGTAAAATCGACTGGTCGAAACAATAAAAATGCCACAAAGAAAGAATATATTACATGTTACAAGCTACTTACAGAATTTAATAATTCCCCTTGCCAGCCAAACAAAGAAATATCTCCCAATCTACATATTTTAAATGTTTGACAGGAAACTATGGTACACAGAGAACATAGTGCTGCCTTTTGTCTGTAGATCTAAACTCATCTTAGCCTAACAAATTTTTAATTTAATTTTAATGTCTATTGTTAATCTTTTATTATGTTCATTTATGAATACACAAAGACAGACTGATACAGTGTAGAAGAACAATATGAATAATAGACAGGTGTTAAGTTGACAGCAGCGCAAAAAGAGGGATATGGAGATGGGAATAGATGGAGAGATTTTTGAAAAACATAAGTGAAGAACAAGCATAGCTTCCTTCCAAGCTTATCTTGTCATTTAATACAGCAAAATATGTTAATCTACTTTAAGGAAATAAATCAAAGGATGTATTTGGTGAGTTTTGTGAGTTAAGGTAGATACATTTCATAGGTTTAGAAGACTATTGTTGTTTTGGAATATGTCCCAGGACAAAAGGTTACTTTTAGTTGACACTTTTCTCCTTTCTCCTCCAAGAATCCATAAAATTAATGGCCATAATGTCAGAGTCAGATAGCAGTGATGACAGTTAGATTTTGTTCATTGTGTTTTCGGTCCACAGTCGGTGAAGTGTAATTGCCACCGTTTCCACTTTCCTCTCAAAGTCAAATTTATCAACAACTTCTGAAGACATAAGTGCCTCGCACAATTTCTGTGTGAGGCAGTTTCTGAATCATTTTTGCTCTCTAGGATGATTGAGTACAACTGCAGGGACCCGGCACATTAAGTACGCTTTGTTTTTGTTCCGTTATCAATGATTTAAACATAACTTTTACACTATTCATTCCTTATTCTCAAAGTGATGAGAGACATCCAGTTAGTAAAAGACAGAATACGTGACAAGAAAAGCAGGGAACAATTAATTTAGAAACAAAAATGTGAAGATGAGACAGAAGTTACACTGGAGGATGAAGGAATAAGAAGATAAAGTGGGCCCTCCTACTGAAACTGGAGCTATATTAATCTCATGCCAGGGTTTCTTGAGGGAAGTCCTGTAGTGCTCTCTTTTTCTTTGCCTTCAGATCCAATTATTTTAACCTTACGGAAAGAGTCTCTTTCACTATTTGTACATCAACAAAACTACATGAACACTGGTAGCCGCCAGCCACCACAAATGGTTTACAATATTTTAAATTTTAGAGGATTATATTAATGGAAAGGTTGAACTGACTTTATTTAAAAGGATTATTGCTCAAAAATTATATAACAATCCAAAGAAAAAAATAATTCTTAGGTCAACAAAAAAAAAAAAAAAAAAAAAAAAAAAAAAAAGAGGTCTTATCACATTCACAACCATGTAGCATAGATGGTTTACAATAATGTACTTAAGTGTCATAATGATAATTTACCACATCTTGTGTTGGTGCTTTTAACATATAACTTTAGTCTTCCTTGGATTTTGCAAGGAGCAGGTGATGGATATATTGGCATGACATAGTATGTTTCTAAGAACATACCTTTAAAGCATTTCTGCACTTCTTGCGTAAACATGTTCAATGCAAACTATAGGTAAGCGATCAAATGTGGAACATAGCAACACTAATAAGCCATATTAATGAACAGAAGCTTGGAGTCACATTATCAGTGCAAATTCTTCTCCTTCTCCCTTTGTAGAGCCACCAGGCACACAACAGGAAGCATCATTTAAGTGGAAGTGATTAAGCCTGATTGATGAGACTGTAAGGAGTCCGGGGAGAAGCATGGCGAGCTGATTTAGGCCATTGGTGCCCTTGCTGTGCTTCATTCAACTCCCACAGGAGAGATTATCCAGCAGTAACGATTTGCCTGAATTACATTTCATTTCACCGCAGACTCATCAAAAGAGGTTTCATTGACACTGGCAGCGGTGACTCCCAGGGGGAGATAGGTTGGGTATCCGAAAGTTGAAAAGTTGGGGTTTTGCAGTTTTAGTTTGGCAAGGGAAAATGCATGTTAAAATGGAAGATGGAATGGTTTCCTTTGAAAACATATTTTCTTCTGTAATGTCAATGAAGTGGTTACTTTTTCATTCATAAGTCTGAAAATTATTAACATGTAATGTCCCAGAGTGGTGTCTTGCAAAGTAACAGGCATACAGTTTATCTTGCACTGAACATACCATAAAAAAATATTTTATCATCCCCATTTATGTTAACTGTCTTAGTGTCATCTTTGCTCATATGAAGTGTTGTCAATCTTCTTACATGCTGACCTTTGGCTTCACGTAATAAGAAAAACAAGAACAAAAGACAGAAATATTTCAGACTCATCTGTTCTAGATTTGTGACCCAGCTGTTCTTAATATGCATATTTACTTTATATGTATAGCTGATACATGATTATGTGTTTATTACTATTACTAGCTAAAAAGGAGTGAAGACATGCACAAGGATCATTAGGCCCCCCCCCCCTCCCCGTCTCTTCCATGACAGAAATTTACTGGAAGCACTGCGTCTAAAAGTCTAGCTTTATCATTAAGGACCCTCACCACCCCTCCCACCATATCCTCACCAACTTCCCATCCAGGAAAAGATGCAGGAGCATCTGCTGCAAAACCAGCAGGATGCTAAACAGCTTCCTCCCACATGCCATGAAAATAATAGATGAATTCCCACAACACGCATACACACTGACGTCCAGCACCCTCTTCTCTCTTCACTCACTAAACAACTTGACAGCTGGTCACCTGTCAAGGTGAGACAATCTCACTAGAACTACAAAAAAAGGAGCATAACAAAGGAGAAAACACATACTGTTTGTGAAAAGCTGTTACTGAATGTTTGGTTGTTTTTAGTAACAGATTTTAGATCTTGATAGTTTGTCTTTGAATGGTTTTTAGATTGTAGAACTGTATTTTTAAACTTTTTTAAATGAAACTTGTTTTAGCCATGTCAATCTATCCAGAGAAGTAAGACATTTTAGGACAAAATTATCACCACAAAGACAAAAAAAAAAACAAAAAACAAACAATCGTGGGAGCAGATTGGCTGGACACTAAATGTGGTGATGATATCAGGGTTTCGGTGGTAACAAGCCTTAAACAGTCTTTTAAAAAAGAAATTGGCCTCCAGTGTTTTCAAAAGGTGACATCAGAGCACACAGAGACTCCCTGCAGGGCTGATAGTCACTCTAAACATTCAGCTCTGCAGGATACAGTCAACCCTCTAGAAGGAGTCCTACCTAAAATTATCCCTTATTTAAGCTAAAAAAAAAAAAAAAAAAAAAAAAGGCCTGGTACCACATTCCTTTTAACAGTGTATCTTGCACAAGATGATTTTATTTACCATATTGTTAACCTTCTGGAGATTCAGCTATCAAACTGAGATATAAGCTCATCTATTGAAAATATGAGAGCAAGCACCCTCTATTTTGTGCCTGCGGAGGAAAAACAACATTAAAATGAAAATTGACAGCTAATTCAAATAAAATGAGTAATGCTGGTTTGTCATAAAACTGTGGTTTAAGTGTTGTCATAGAAACAGACATGTCAAGAAAATTATGTTTATATTGATAAGAACCTGATCACCCTAGTTAAGATGACATACATAATTTTTTTGTCAAATTTTCTTCAAGGGAAAGCTTATTTTTATGTTAAAGAAAACCTGAGATGCTGATGTTTTTTTTTTTGTATGTTTCCTGCTAAAATCCAAAGCCAACTCCAGCTGTAGTCCTTACCAATTTATGCATGAAAAAAAAAAAATCTTTGGAAGGTCAGTTGCAGAGACTATCACTGGCAAGTTTCACTTTACATCATGCTGCTGCTTTAGTTAATTCAGAAGCTCAATGTCTGCTATTTCCCAGCAGTTTGGAAAGAAGCCAGGAACAGCAAAGTTGGCTGGGGTTTGGTGGTTTCA
>JAOWBL010005058.1:0-26949 GCA_028564865.1 Zenarchopterus dispar | reverse complement strand
AGCTCAATGTCTGCTATTTCCCAGCAGTTTGGAAAGAAGCCAGGAACAGCAAAGTTGGCTGGGGTTTGGTGGTTTCATGGATCACAGTAATAAATGTGACACTCTTCACCCAGAGACTGTTTACCTTCAGCACCATGTTAGACAGCTTTTTAAGATTGATCATTAATGAGAAATGTGGCAACACATTTAAAAAAAAAAAAACTTAACTGTTTACTGTAAGATCTGAAACAAATGTTATATTCCCCGAATTTGGATGTGTATAAATCTGTAATGATATACAATTCAGCTGTTGATGACATGATAAGCATGGTAGGCCTGCATGTGACTCATGGCGTTCTCTTTTGGTGTCTGCAGATAAAGTTCGCCTGATTATGTCTCACTCCTGCTCAGTGTTTGGTGGACTCTGTTCAGTCAAACAACTGGTTTTGGATCACTGCAGTGGACTACATGAGCCCAACTGGATCATACAAACACATCTGTGGTCCTGGCATGGCATGAGCTCTGTTTTAACTTGTGATAAATTATTGCATTCATGTTCTCCAGTTGAAAGAAAATATAGTGGAAATCTATTGCTATCATCTTTTGCCTTGAAGATGTGTGAAATACAACCAGTATGCACCCAGATGCCTGGCAAGCCCAAAAAAAATTGTTCTCGTGTTTCATGAGTTAAAAATAAATCATTGTTTTTTCCAGATTCCCACTTCAGAATCTTTTTTCAGTGTCAGCCTTCTGTTAAAGGGGCTCTGTGTTTTCTGTCACCCACTATTGCCAAAAAAAAGAAAAAAGAGAGAGATTCTCTGAGTTCTAGAATGCAAAATTATATTACTATCCTTTGATTTAAAACAAAACTATGTCATGGACCTAACATTTATATGCCTGGATAGTTCATCTATCCAGGTATGTGGCTTTTTTTAATTTTTATTTTACAGATAATCTAATCACAGCCTTCTCATTAATCATGCTAACCAAAAGTCATAAAAAAGACAGATCACTCAAAATGATTTTCTTAGTTTAATATATCTTTCATGCCTACTTGAGAAATAATCCATCTGCTTTCCAGTTTACCAACAAGCTGAAATTATGGTTTTAGAGGCTGTAATCCATATGAAGCACTAAAAACAAGAAACCAAATGTGGTAAATGGGTCAAAAAAACAAACCAAACCAAAATCGGGAAGACAAACATTTCAGAAGCTGAGTAATATTAAAATAACCTGGGCAAAAATCAGTGAGAGGTATGCTAATCGTGCAAAAGTTGACAGAATACACACTTTAATAAAAAACAATGAGTAAAGCTTACTAAAATGCAAGATATGAAAGTGCAAAGTATAATAATGATAGTAAAATAATAATTAAAAAAAAACAAACTTTCTGTAGAGCATGACAAAAATGTATTTAGAAAACAGCCATAGTCACTGCTAAAAGGAGTTTTAGACAATTTCTCAGGTCTAACCCTGAAGTGGAAGTAAAAAAGACAAAAATACCGGTCTATCATTGTCATTCTCCTTGAAACATAGAGTTAGACGTCTACATAACTTGCTAAATAGAGGAACATCACAGCACTGAACCACTCCAAATCCTAATATTCTGATATTGTCTTGCTGGCAGCACACGACTTCTGCATTTCCTTATTTGTGACATTTTACATGAAACATTAACCGCATTGAATACATGTCTTCATACAGATCATATTTTGCCTTGTGGTGCTATTTGAATTTAATAAAGATTATTCTAACAATCAATATAGTTTCATTTTCAACAACCAGCACAGCAAATTATGTAATGATTGAATAATTTTCTGTTTTGTTTTATGCTGACACCTTGTATGTATTTTATATGGCTGAACGGAAAGTGAAAATAGTTCTTAGATGGTCAAACAACACTTCAGCCTGTACTAAACCACAAATAACAAGAAATTCTGGCTGACCGCTAAACTGGACTGTGTCTAGGATGCTCCTTTAAGTTTTTGAAAAGACTGACGGCTGGTGTGACAAAGCATATTTCCTACATATTATCTTCTTTTCATGGGATCAAATAAAACCCAGATTAGAATTTAAAATCTGTCTCCTCCCATAAGAAGCCCATAATTACCAAGCATAAATGTAAAATAAAAATCCCCGAGTTACAGATCACTTCATTCTCAGAGTGCAGACCTACTTTTGATTCTTAGTTTCAAAAAAGTACAAGAAGAACCAAAGAGATGATCTCTACAACTGAAAGTGGGCTTAAAACTTTTTTTTCTTTGACAAAGTTTATAGTTAGAGCTGGCTCTAGTGATTCATCCTACTCAGGGTGATGAACTGGCTGAAACCTTTCCCAGTTATTAAGCAAGTATAGGGAAAATATTGCATGGGTTATCAGTTGCTCTGCTGAGATATCAATGTTATCATCCCTGAGATGCTTAGGGTTTATGGGAAAATTGTAAGGAAATCTTTTAATGTGTTACAGCTTTCATATTCATCATGCATCACATGTCTTTTCTCTTTCACAGTTTGTGCTTTTCTTTATTCTTTTCCAGGGTGAATAATGGAATCAGGAGCTGTGTTTACTAGCCTCACCACCAGTTTTTATTGCTTTATATATATATATATATATTTGTGTGTGTGTGTGTGTGTGTGTGTGTGTGTGTCCTCTGTGGTCAGGTGCATGTCACCAGGTCATCAGCTGTTTGCTCATAGAGCATTATTGTGTTTCTTCATATAATAGCATAATTTCCTAACCTTAAGCACAGTGGGATGATTGATGTTGAGATACGATCCAATTTAAAAAAAAAAAAAAAAACTAAATTGAACTTATATATGAAAGGCTTAGTACTGAGCCTCAGATGGCAGATGACCTCAGTCTGAGAGACCAATCTGTTTCAAAAATATCTAACTAAAGTGACATCTGTCTTTTGGTCTTCGCTACCTACATCAGTAAAGAGATTTAGGTTTTGTGGTTGACAGGGCATGCTTATTGACCATTATAACATTTCACTAGTATGATATGGAAGAGAACAAAGTGGAGTAATGATGGATCCTGCACCTGAAAATAAAAATCAATCAGACTGTGTGAGAAAAAAAAAAGTCACATGATAATTAGGTACAAAAGGATAATATTAAAATAGTTGACTCATACAAAAACCATTGACAATGTTGCAGGGGGAAAATAATATTGCAGAGATGTGTTGTTAGGTAAAACATTTAAATTAATCATCTTTTACCACATTCTTGACAAGCAGGAGAATTCAGATTTTACACACAAAAAACTACAGCCCATGCCCAAATGCTTGACCCTTATAGTAAATGGATTCAGGGTTCCAGTCCTGCTTGTACCTTTAGAGGATATAATCACTTCAAATCAGTGTACACATGCTCTTATTTACCACTCTTACACTATGACGAATTATTCTTATGATGTAGGTGCAATAATGCCCAGTTTTCTGGTGTCACAGCATCACTGAAAGGTTTGATGAGAATAAGAATTATTTTAATTATATGCTTTGCCTTTTACAGTCATCAGGTTCCAATGCACTTGAATACATACCTAAAGGAAGCTTTTGATAAAAGGATTCTGGATTCATACTCAAATTCAAATTACCATATGTTTTATCATCTTCAAGCAAGGCCATACCTTCTGAAATTTCCATGCAAATCAGCCCATAACCTTTTAAGTAATCTTATTTTCTGTAAGAAAGGTTATGATGGAAGTCCTTTTGGTGGAAAGGACCAGTGGCAGCAACAAACCCAGATTCTTTCTTTTTTCCTCACATGCAGTCTGACCTGTCAGTTGTCATTTGATACTGTAGGCATCATTTCAGGTTTAATCGACTTGTCTCTCACTGTGGGATATTCATTTGATTTCATTTGGTCAGGGTGTATTACCTTCAGACTAGAATGTTGTACAGGGGCCACCAGTTCACGTAGGGGTTCCTCTGAGAAATTAAAACTCTTCTTACATGGTCTTGTAAGACTCTCACTGAAACATTTTCCACCCATCTGCCCGGCCAGTGTCACCCACACCTCTCATTCTTGTCTCCTTGTTTTCAACTGCATCGCAGTCTATTTACTGTTTTCTAAGGAAGAATATTTTAGAGAGATACATTTCTATTATTTCCACTCCATACAGCGTATACAACAAATACAGTACAAGATCACATTTAAAAAAGGTGGAATGATTAAAACATTAATAGGACTTGTAAAGTCAACATACTCATGTTTTGCCTTGTCAACTTTATTTCATCTGTTAAATTAGGGAAACTTGTTATGCTGGAGAACTTCAACTCTCACATTGATGTAGACAGTTAACTTTAAAAAAGGCTGTGAAGGGTTTGGGGTACAGGACTGTTTTCTGCACCCCATTGCAACTAAAATCAAATATTATTAGCATTATCAGTAGTTCTTCAGATTACTCTCCAGCACAAGCACCAGGGTTTTCTTCTTTAATTCAATCTATACATACCTGTAGTTGAGAGAATCGCTAGGTACTGCTTAGGACTGCTTCTATGGTTTTTGAAAACATGACCTTATTAGCTTTATTGTGAGAAGACTTTGCAGACTGAGGTGGTTTGAAGATGAGTGTGACACAGACAGGATGAAAATTACTCTGGTCCTCAAAGGGAAAAGGGCGGATTGGAAAAAAATAATCCTCCTTTATATGAAGAACCATAGGTATCTCAGGCCACTTTCATAACCTCAGGTTAGAGGGGATATAGAAAGGAGAAAATAATATTGTGAGATTGACAAACATATTGGCTACCATATAAAGAAATAAATAGTCTGCCGAAGTGAGGAAAAGGGAAAAAAACAGCCAAGTCAAAAGGTGAAGCTTTTAATTTGCCAGTCAATCTGCATTCCAACAAATCATTTATAGTTAGCTGTAAATAATGACTGAGATAATGATTTGCAAATAAAAGCAATAGAAAAGCTTCTGCCAAAAGGTGGTAGGTGTCACCCTTAGAGAAAGAGTGAGGACCTCAGTCAGCCAAACGGGGCTTTGGACGGAATTGCTGCTTGTCAACAACAAAAGAAGCAAATTAAGTTGCTTTGGTCATCTGGTTAGGATGCTTTTTGCAGGCTTCCCAGGGGAGTTATACTGGACATGTCCCATAGGGAGGAAGCTTTAGGACATACCAAAGACTCATTGGGAAGATTATATCTTTCTGCTATTGAATGGCTCACTGTGCCTCCTGAGAGAGCTGGAGGATATGGAGAAAGAGAGAGATCTTAGGGTCTCTGGTCAAACTGCTGCCCTGCCACCTGGTTCTAGGTATATGTAGAAGATTGATGGAAGGAAATTTAAAAAAAGCAAAACAAAATGGTCTTCATCTACTTTTATGTCATTCAATCTCTGCTACTCGAAGCCTTAAATGACCACGCTATCACAAGGTAATTTAATTTACTGCAGTTCTTCATAGATTGTGACATTTTGAAAGAAGAAATCATCTTACAGGACTATATGAAGAAAAATTCTAATAACTGATTTGAGCAAGTGTTTGGCTAAAGTTTAAGTTTGTAGCTTGAGAAGATTTGAAAGTGTTTGTCTGACTTGCTTGACCTGATTATGCCAAAGGTAAAATTACTTATATAAGTTTGGATTCTTTTACCTGTCAACTACATTATTGCAACTCTCAGTTGATCAGTTGTTGCTCTGCTGTTTACAGACTGTCCAGAAACCAGCAGCCTTCCTTCTGACGTGGAAGAAAGGGTGTGAGCACATCACCCCTGTGCTGGCCAGCCTTCACTGGCTTCCTGAGTTCCAGGGTCTAGTTTAAGTTGAAGTTTGTTTGTTTTTAAGACTAAATGATATGGTACCACCTTATACATACATACATACATACATACATACATACATACATACATACATACACGTATATATGTAATCCGTTTTAATTTATGGTTTATTATTTTAGTTTAGAATTGTTGTCATCACAATTTTAGTAGATGTTGTTTGATACGTTTTATGCTTTCATATTATTTTATTAGATACATTTGCATATTTTATTTTTTATTTGGGGATTTTTAAATTGGTTTTAGCCTGTATAACACTTGGTTAACTGAGGCTGTTATAAATGTGCTATAGAAATAAACTTGACTTAATTTAATTAACTGCATGCCACAAACTGATTTCCTGATTGTACTAAGATTCTGTTTTTAAGTTGTAATTCATTAGGGAATTGGGTTTATTAGTATGAATTTACTGATAATATTTTTGTTTTTCCATTTGATCCATTGGTTGTCTTTAACCCTTTATGACCTGCTGGAGCACCGGTGCTCCTATTCGCATATCGATTTTCAAAATGCCTGAAGAATTTTAACCAACTAGCATGCAAAAATGTAAAAATAAGCTTAGGCGAACTTGTTCTATGGTAGGTCATAAAGGGTTAAGTTGCTCAAGAATGAGCTTTACATCCAATCCCTCCTTTGAATCTAGAAACTGGTCCATGCAAGTGAGAACTGCAATAACCACTGGTTTACAAAGTACAATTTGGAAATAAAATGTACTCCTTCATTTATGCAGTAGGCATCGTAGTCTGCTGTTATTTAACAACATGTAAAAACTAGAAAAAGGGTTTTTTCTCTTGGGCTTCATGATTACTTAATGATACCAAAGAAAAAGAGGAAGAGATGACATATCCTTCTCCATTTCCTGCTCTGTATGTGAAGCCATTTAAAGGCTGTGTTGTACTATGTTGTTTATGATTGTTCTAAAAATACTTTTATCTTTGAAAAGTAAGAAAGGCGAGCAGTTAACTCAGTTTGTCATAAATTCACTTCTTTCATTTATTCATATTTTGCATGAAATACATGGAAAACTCACTTAAAAACCACAAGCAAATAATGTGTTGTGTAGCCCATTACTCTCTCTATTTACTCATGCAGTATTTAACCAAATTCATTTCTGCGTGATACTGGCAGCCATCAATCAATAATACTTCAGTTCACTTTGCCTGTTAAAAAAGAAAGGGACAACATGCCAAAGGCCTCAGCTATGTTTCAACAGGGCTAATAACAAGACAAAGGCATTCTGCCAGTTTGCAGCTGCACTGTGGCCTACCACAGTAGCACAACACCCATAAAAAAAAAAATAAAAAAAAAATCACATGGATGCTTTAAGTATTACTGTAGTATCCTTTCAGTACAGTTTGCTGCTTAGGAAGTTGTAGTGACAAATTTAAATGAGCACCCATCACCCAACTTGACAGTGAGGATCCCCACGATTGTCTTCCACATATACTCCTTTAAAACAAAAGGTTAAACCCTCTAATTTAGCGTTAATGTGCTCTATATGAATGTGTTGAAAACAGCAAGTAAAACAAGTTGAGTCCGAAACATCGCAAATTTGATGTCAGAATATAAAAAGACCCACACATAAACAAGGGCACACACTGGATTAAGTAATTACCAAGGCCATTGATATTTTGCATCTTTGTCAAAGACCTTTGAGTTTTCAGACTTTTTCTGCTCTCTCTGAACTGACTTTTTCTAGTCACCCAAATAGTCAGTTTCTGTCACTCACACACAATACACACCTTTTTATGGACGTCTGGCCTACATAAGTGAAAGCTGGATGCAACAGGAGCAAATGTAATTTGCAAGTAGCTATAAGATCTTTAAAGAAAATTCTTACACTTGCAACTTTTGTATTAAAAATTTTGGACAAGCCTTTATTATAACATGAAGGAGTACAAATCTCAACATGTATGCTATTTGCTATTGTTGCATAAATAACTAATTCACCAACACAGTTTTCCCTTGATTTTATATTTCATAAATATAATAAATTTGAATCTTCTACTGAATATAAAAATTGAAAACATCTTGCCATTAAAAAAACAACAAAAAAATAATTTCAAACATTAGAGCCTTAACAGTGCTGCTGCCCCAGAGCAACTGTTTGATTAAACATTTAATGCTATTAGTGCCTAGACCCTAGAGAAGGTATTTAAAAATCTAAATTCATTAAGACATCCTGTCAGTTTCCTTAGAACTGTTTCTGTGTAAAAACAGATGTACTTAAAACTGTCAATGATTCACTCCGATCAGGCACGTCTCCACATCTCTAAAAACAGTAGTTGTTACGCTCGTCGTAAAGATATCCTTCGATATTAAATAATTAGAGGCCAATCTCTAATCTAATTAGAAACATTGAGAAATCTGTCATGATTAACATAAACAACTTCTGTAATGCAAATGGCCTTTTAGGCAGATTTCAATCTGCTTTCAGAAAACATCACAGGACTGACGAAGCACTGAATAAAATCTTAGATTATATTCATCTGAACACTGTTTTAAGTAAAACATCAGCACTGAATGAAGCTACGGTGGCATAAGGGTACTAAACAGTTGATTAGAGCTCCCAAGAGCATGCTTTATTTTTCCAAACATGGGTGATGAAGCTATTTAAGACATCTCAGATATGTGTAATTTTCCCTGGGGACATGGGGGACATGTCCCCCAAGTTTTCAAAATCCTAACCATGCCTGTGTCTGAAGTTGCTGAAGCTGCTCTCAGTCAAGGCAAGGCCGTTTTATTTGTATAGCCCACTTCACCATCAAGGCAATTCAAGGTGCTTTACATAATAAAAACATGAAAAGTAAATAGAAGAAAATAAAAGGTTATGAATTACAGTGCAGTGACATAATAAAGAAAAGTTAAACATAAGCTAGAGTTACAGTACTAACATAAACATTATTTACATTTTAATTCAGAATGGTTTAAATAATTCAGTCAGTGGCAGCAGTAAACAAAACAGTTTTTAACCTTGATTTAAAGAAACTGAGGGTTTCAGCATTCTTGCAGTTTTCTGGAAGTTTGTTCCAGATCTGTGCACCAAATCTTATCTTATCTTAAAAATTGCTGAATGCTGCTTCTCCACATTTTGTTTTGATTCTGGGGACACAGAGTTGAGTTGAATCAAAAGACTTGAGAGGTCTTGATGGTTAATATGGTAACAACAAGTCCCAAATGTATTTTGGTCCTAACTCATTTAGTGATTTATAGACTAACAGGCATTTTAAAGCCTACTCTCTGAGATACAGAGAACCAGCATAAAGATCCTCAGAACTGGAATGACGTGGTCCACTTTCTAAGTGTCTGGTGATTTTTTTTTTTTTTGTCTTACCTCCATCATCCGCAGAGCACTTTCTTCCACCCCCATTAGTTGTGCCTACAAGTAAACCTGTCCTGAATTCTCTCAGAAGCTTCTCTGTATGGTCACAAGAAGGCTGAATGATGTCACCACATAAGACTTGGGCCAGCCTTGATAAAATATACTATAAAATCTTTCTTGACAGAAAAGAAAACTGGGAAGGGTTATCAGATACAGTTCTCAGGTGGTTCAGCTGCCCTCAGGGGCTGTCGTTTTCACAGGTGAGCCTAAATCTATGTTGATCACCTTGACACATTGGCCAGCTGTTGCACAATGAGCATAGAACCGTTTTATGCAGAAACACAGAGCTGCTATTTGAATAGTGTATTTATAATAGAAGTGCCAAAAGTATGAATGGATAAATGAGAAACACATTGTAAAGTACTTTGTAGAAGCTAGATAAGATTAAGGTTACGGCACTATATAAGAAAAAGGCATTTTAACATGAGGCATCATTCAGGAGTTGTTACATGGACCGCTGTTATTCAGCCCTCAGGTCAAATCATATCTGACAACCATATACTTAGCACAGACATGCAGACGGCACTCTGATATACTTAACTTTTTTGCCCAATTTATTTATTTTTTTTTTTTGCCAAATGACAATGGCCCACTAGACTTACTTTTTCAATTTTAATGACTTTTATTCATGCTTTTGCCATGTTTTTTTAACTGTTCTGATGTATTCCTACATATACTATGCTGCTAATGTAAAAAAAAAGAAGAAAAAAATGGAAAGCCCTGTGTTTGAAATCTGCCATATAAATAGTTACCTCACCTTGCCTTGTTGCATTTAGTATAAATGCATTCCCTTTCTGAAATATTTACTCAGCTGCTATCACATTTAATCTACAATGAATGATACCATATAAATGCACTACATTTTAGCAACTCAGTCCTTAAAAAAACAAAAAAACAAAAACAAAAAAATCATATTTGGGGCAGCATTTCCTTGAACCATTCAATGTTAATTTATGCCTGATGACCTAATGAAAATGCAGAAAACTTGAAGGCTATAAGCTTTTCTGGATGTCACTAGTCTGTATTCACAAGAGTTATGAAAACCTAAATTGAAGAGTGGTCCAACAAATCCCAATACAATAAACCACACAAGGTTATTATTAATATCGTAATTAATCAATACATCATATTAATTTGTGTCACTTTTCACAAACTGGCGTATCCCCTCTCATTATGCTTTGTGAGATGATACCCAGAGGCAAGAAATAGGTCATGTAAAAAGAATGGAAACATTGTGGTGGTGGTGGTGGTGACGGTGGGGGGGTGTAATCGCCACCAACTGTAACCCACATTTACACAGTAAATTCATCACATAAAGCATCTTCTGAATTTGTAAACCTCAGTAAGTACTATGCAAATGAAAGACCTAGATAAAAACCAATAAAAGCATCAATTCATTTCTTCTAGCATTTGTTCCAGTTTTCACATGGTGAAGTGAAATGAAATTCCCTCTTTTTAAAAACTTGTTTTTGGCCAAGCTAGTTCTTTGGACCACCAAATTAAATTTACTAGATTAATCTGTAACTTAAGTTTGTAGTAACTGTCTTCAAGGGTATAAAACAATATTGTGGAAGAAGTTTAATGATCTGACATGACTTTTAAGTTCCAAATATATAAAAACAGTAATAAAAAATTAAAAGCTGGCAACACCTTACTGATACTACTGTTGATAAAAATCTGAAATCCTCAACAGGGACAAGCTATTAATATTTCCATCCAATCTCATTAAAATTCTGTCAGGGCTTCACCCGCTCACATAAAAAGTGCATCAATTTAAAAGGTGGAGAACCTCATTTTGCAGCAAAACCTGAGTTTTACCAAGGAAACTCACACCTTCTTTAAACACCCCCTTCAAAAGCTGCCAACCCACCCCATAAGAAACTGTCAAGGTAACAACGGTGGAAATTTCATTTCCACACTGGGATGGGCAATAATCAGGAGACAGTGTTGTCGGCAGCAGGATTATATTCATTCAATCTGTTTCTGTCCCTTGTGCTTTCATTTGAAGTCTCAGACTGTCTCCCTGACTCCAGTGCTTCCACCTCTCTTGCACAACAGCAATGTTACGTTTGTATGTTTTTAGAATTTTATTTAGTAAAAAGGGCTCCAGACACTTCATTGTGTTTTAAATAAAAGATTAAATTGAGACTCTTTGCCTCTGGCTTTCCGATATTTATCCGAGCTCAGCTCTGTTTGTTGTTTTTCTTTTCCCTACATATGTCATTGTGAAACATTTTCACAAAAACTTAAAACTTTTCTTGCATCAATGACATTACCAAGTTCTAGTTTCTTGGAGTTGTGCTGCACTGTAAGATTAATGAATGTCTTTTTCTTTCTGACATTTTAAGTGACCTTCTTCTTTAATAGAGAATTGTTAATGCAGTAGCAGGAGAAAAAAATGCTCCTTAAATGAGCAAAAGAGAATAAATTAGTTTTACGCTTGCAGACAGAGACCCCTCTCTCTCCTTTTTTTCTTTTCTTTTTTCTCAAACTGTAAAAGTCAGGAACGGTGTTTATCAATCATGGTAGTTGTTTTTTTTTTTTTGGCCCTGCATCTTTTAAATGTTTCCCTGCTTCAACACACCTGATTCAAATGAATGGATCATCGGCAGCTTCTCAGCTGACACAGTAATTTAAATCAGGTGCGATAGCCTGACAAAAGACCGACATTCAGCTGTCACTCAAAAATAAAAAAAAAACATGCCCCCTTATTATGCATACATTTTTTGATTTAATGATGAATGATACAGTAGCATTGATACAAATTAAAAATATAAGTTAAAGAAAATAATCAAATGCTTCTGAATTGAATCTAATCAAAATCACATGACAGACTGTGTGATAATAGCAAAAATCAAATTGTTAATCACTTATTCAGTGTAATGTCACATAATGATGAAACTTGTGATTTACATCCCCAATAAACTTGTGTCCTTATATAATTTTACATGAATACATTAAATATTCATATTTAAATAAAGGAAGCTTCCAGTATTGATAAAAATCTTTCCTTTATAATGAATAGAGCTGGATGAAGGAAGAGTCAGACAGCGGTGGCAAAATATTACAAATGTTGTATTTTTAGCACCAAACTTCTTTTTTTTTTTTTTAAATCCATTGGCATTTCAAATACTTTTTTTATTCAGTTTTGTAAAATAATATAGACACCTTTTTAGAATAATGTTTCGTGCTAGGTAAAGTTCTATTTAAAAATAGATTTTTTAAGAAAATAATGTAAATAGAAACACCATTTTACAAAGTGTCCAATAAAATGAGATGTCCTTGATGGTTTAAGTCAGGTCATCTGCACCTCCACCTCCAAAACTGGCCTGTTGCATGCTGGAAATTACACCATCTGGGCATCTTTCATACACTGCATGATGCATTTTGGAAAAATTAGTACATACAAGTAGTATGGTCTTTTCAAATTGGGCATAGGCTGCATCTGCGCATGTGCATGAGCATCACCTGTTGATTGTTAGCTGTAATCTTATGTGGTGAAATCTGAGCCTACTTACTTTTTCCTGCAGAGACAGGGCTGTTAGCAAACATCCTCTGCAGAGAACAGCCAGAGGTTGTGAGGACACACTGGTTAAATCATTTTATTGGTCAAAACATGCTGCTTTCCATCCACCTTCTCAGTGTAGATCCTCATAAGCCATCATTCAGATGTAAAGCAATACTCTACGTGTGTCCTCGAGCGTGTGTGTATCTGCGTGTGCTTTTTTAAAAAAAATCCTTTTGCTCTGTCTAGTTTTCTAATTTACCAAATTGACATTTTTCTATTACTGTTTTTCTTATCAGTTATGCTTTCTTTTATGTCTCAAGAAAGGCAGTGACTGTCCTAGCATCCTGTTTTGGTCAGTTGTACCTTGTTTTAAGTTATATAACTTTATTCATTCCTACTGGAAGGTTTTTTGAACAGTTGTTCAAAACTGAAGGCTGCAAAATTATCAAAAAAGTTAATTTAAAAAAATTACAATAAAAACTGATTTCGACAAGTGCATGGTGGAAAAAAAAGGAATGACCTTGAATAATATTTGGGTGAACATGCTGTGACTGATTTTATGTGATGGGAAGTTTTGACATTCTCCTGACCACCTCTGCATACTGGTCGTTCAACTGCATTCTCAGGATTTTTGTCCTGAAAGAGCACAGCAGAGAAAATGCCACTGGCCACCAGAGGCTCATCCGTCTTCAGCATGTGGCCACCAATGCTGAAAGACTAAAAGTCCAGTCTTGTTTATTTTCCAGTTAAACACCCAGATATTTGTATTCTTGCACCATGTCAACACATTCCCGAACAGATTCAAATTTGACCTTTCAGAATGCATTTGAAGATAGTTAGCAATACTTGTGCCCATATTTTCTTCTCGGTGTGCTGAGACACATTTAGGGACCACCTAATAAATGGTTTTGGTGAGGACTCATTAGATTGCGCATGCAGATGACCACAATAAAACACCTTAATTTGTACCCTAGGCAACACATCCATTGTTGATTAAAGTTTGAAATTTAATTAAATTCACTTCACTTTCTCTTCAAAACAAAGTCATCTCAAGGTTCTTGACAAGTAAAGCCCTCAAAGTTTATAAAGTTAGATTGTCCAATAAATGCAAAACATTTGTCCCACATATTCACAGTATAAAATTAATAATGTTGATTGCAAAGGAGTTCCAGGTAAAATGTTTTTTTTTTAATGTTGTCCTTGCTATACAGTCTGAATAGTTAATTAATTAAGAGCATTGTTCACTCATTCATTTCCTCTTATCCATATTGTGATATGCAACCATACATTTTTTTGATGATTATTTATATTTCCTTCTTGATTTTTAAGATCTGTGCCATATTTATATTCTTCTAAAAATATATCAGCTTGGGAGGAAATAGTGTACAGACTACTTGACATATAGCCAGAGTCTCGAGGAGTGCTCTGAAACTGACTGGAGAGGGGAAGCCAATGCTGTATTTAATGAAATTTAAGCAGGAAAAGAAGCTTGTAAAGCGCAAATGTTTGTTACAAAGACCTCTGAAGAAAGTCAGAGGGGATTAGAACCACCGTAAATCATGTGGGGAAGCAGATCTTGGTGAAGCAATTTTGTGCCCTTTACATGGGAAAGAGAAAAAGTAGATAAATGGGAGAAGGTAGGTGCTGGGAAACTTAAAAATAAAATGTAGCATCAGTCTTCTTGAAGAGCAGTAGTCACAAAATTGTAATTATCAAAGGCATTTAAAACTCAGTTCACTGAAATACTAAAACCGTGGAGTGTTATTTTGTGTCAGAGAGTTGGAGATTTCATATTGAATTTCCTGTGGGATGTGGACGGCCAGCAACCTGCCATAGAACTTAAAGCTGTTCACTCTTAGTTATGTTAGGCCTGATGCACGTCTTGTAGCCTTGAATATTCAACAGAAATGTATTAAAACAAAACATGTCATATATTTTGAACTTATTTTCTTTTCCAAGTAAAAACTGAAATGAAAACTGAACATGAACACAAAGACCACTTTTCACATTCCCATCTGATGGTCGGCCTTCGTGCACGTTGTTTTCATATTTATGTATATATATATAATATAACTTTTTAGCTCGAGGAAGCAGTGCTTGTAAATAAAGTATTTGTATTTTTCTCTCACAAATCTCCTGCTCAGTGACTCTGAAAACAGGCTCAACATGGTACAGCATTATAAGTCTAAGAAGAGACTGCTAGTCATCGATTGATTTCCGGAAACATTGTCTTAAACTAATAAACTGGTGCTAAATTATAATAAAGATCCAGACCTTTTTTTATTTTTTTCTCCCCATCTGTGAACTTATGGTGGCAGATTGAACAGTATCGAATATAGCAGTCATTAGTATGGTGGTAATTGTAGAAAGCCATCAATGATTCGACAAGCAACTTTTATTTGTTTATTTGTTTTATCCTTGGCACACACACGGTGCTGTGTCATGTTGACAGGTGATTTTGAGAAAGTGCAAATTACTTTTTTCTGTTTTTGTTTCATTTCGACTTTTGTCTGCTCAGGAGAACGAGCTTGTCAAATTGTGATGCCCGTCCTGGCACAAATGCATTTTCCTGTTATCAGACACTTCTGCTGCTCCCTCAGGATATAGGCACAGACATTGCATGATACACATTTGGCCTCTGAAGGATATACATGTCTTCAGAGGAACCACCTCCGAGCCCGGTGCGTGTCCCTGACGTGCGGCTAAGTTTAGATTCATTAGCTGAACGGGTATCAGGCATGATGTATGAGCTGTGTTTGCTGTGCTCTGAATAGACAGGCACAAACGCACACATGATGCACACACTCACACGTGCAGCGACTCGGTTCAAGCACAGCTGAGAAGATGAAGAAAGTTGCCTGAAATAGACGCAAGATCTGGAATTAAAATTAAACCTGCCACGAGTGCGGAGGCGAGTTCTTTCTGTTTTTCTTTTATGTATTTATTTTTCATTTATTCTTTTATTTTGAATGAAGATGGAAACCCGGCTCCAGTTCGGGGTACTTTTGTGTGTGTGTGTGTGGTTACTTGTTCACATTAAGTGATATATCAAATCTGAGAGTCTTTACAGTTGCCTTGGGGATCAGCTGTCAGAATAAAGCTGTAGAAGTTCCAGTCGCCCATTTGTAACCGTGTTCTCCATGTGGGGTGGCGAGTACAACATTATCTCAAAATAAAAGTACAAGAAACTACAATACACTTCTTTATATAAGTCTTTGTAATTAAGGTGACTGAATTCATCTGATATTTGAATTTCCATGTCAAGAGTAGCTAATACACTGACTGGAAAGCATTATCAGAAGTTGTGGAACAAACATCGGGTGGATAAATTGCTTGCTTGGGTTCATTAGGGTGCAGCTGAGTTGCACTTCATCCAGCTAATGAGTCTGACTGTTTTGTTTGGTGGTACACAAACATAGAGCCAATAAGTGTTATGTATTAAAGTAGTACTACAATTGACGGGTCATTTTGAATACTGGAATCCAGAATAAGCAGATGTTCTGGAGGTACTGTATGTGATATTGGGAGTTATGCATCATAGTCTGCAGTGGGAATCATTAAAACATCATTATCACGGACGGTGTGACAGAACTCAGTCTGTGATTAATCCACACAAATTTCCCTGACTTTTGGGGATTCTGGGTCTATGGATGTGTTTGTTTTTGAGGGACAGCTTAAATTACTTTTTGTCAACATGTTTGCTGAAGTACTTTTCTTTTCCTAAACATCTTCTTCATGTCAGCACATTAACTTTTGGATATTGAATGCATGAAACCATGTTTCCATGGCAATGCCATTTAAAACATCTATATTTTGAGTTTTCTTTTTTAATGTTTTTTTCTGAGAATTACTGCAGTGTGAAAGAAATTTTTCTTTCCCACTGATGTCTATCAATACATATAGCTGAGCAAGAGCCTTATTTATTTATTATGTTTAATAACTGAGACAATGAGACATTTTAAAAGATATACAGATGTATAGCAATGTGCAATGATACCGAGTTTTGGGATCAACAAGTATAAGGTGCATATGAAACCATTTATCACTGACATAGTGTGGCATTTTTATTTATTCATTTAAAAGATGAGCTTCTGAACAAGTTTATGAAAAAAAAATTAAATCACCTCCTCAGCATCATTTAAAAAAAACAAACTTTTACTGTCACTGGAGGTTATTTATGAAAGTTCTTGCACACAATAGTAGATGCAGCTAACCTGGGTGGAGCAACTGTTGTGTTTACTGGCATCTGGCAAACTTCATTTGCACTTTAACATTAAATGAAACAACCTGGTGATTCTTAATTAACCCACAGCTTTGCTTGAAGCTGAACATGATTTTAACACCCCAACAAGCTGAGATTCAGCTAATTTAATCTGTGCAAAATCAAAAGTATAGTTTATAAGGTTCATTGTTCAATGTTCATCTATATTTCTTATCATCATGTTGGTATGTCGGATGATGCTCTGTAGAAGGCTGGTGTTTGCAGCTGAAACTGTGAGAAACGTCTCTTCTAAAACCTCAATTGTCAGTATTCAATTGTCATTAAAATGTTTCATAATCGACTGCTTAGACTGAATTGTGCTTGATTTGTCATGACTGAAATGCACTTAAAGTTACGCAGACTGAAAGGACATAGAAAAATCACTCAAATTATCTATACAAGGCCTTTTTCTCTCTAGCCTTATATTGATAAAATTTGTTAAAACTTCAGCACTGCCATGGTGCTCACAAAGCTGGCAGCGTATTTTGCCAAGCCATCATTCAGTCTTGTTTGTGTGTGTGCGTATTTATACAGTGTGTAATGATCCTGATGAATAAACGGGACTGTTATTAAGTATTTTTGTATTGGTCTAGAGTCTAGATGCAAAGTTACTTTATTTCCATTTTACTGATCATCTGACTACATGGGCCTAAAAATGAACAAATCGAGATTATAAAGAGAGAAACGTGTATCAGTTTAAAAAAGAAATTCCAGAAGTTCTTGTTAAAAATGACCTGTATTTGGTTTAAGCAAAAATAATAATGAATCTAGTGTGATCTTTTTTTAAAAACATACAAATAAATAAATAACAGCACTCAAAAACACATTTTTATTTGAGTGTTGTCAAATAAAAATGTGTTTCTCAAATTCTTAACTAAACATCTCCACTCTGATCTCCTGTAAACTGCTCTGAATTGTTTACCCCCAGCCTCCACAGGTTAATGTCATGTTTATGTAGGAGTCAGAGCCCACTTATGGTGTTTTATTTTGAAAATTCACCAGACTCTCTGATATTCTTATCTCTGACTTTCTGCCAGCTCAACTGTTGTGTGTAAATTACCTACAGTCCTGCGTGGTCCACCCACATTTATTTATTTATTTCCTTCAATGCACTTTGCTAGTCTCAACCCGGAGCTCTGAGTCCACGCTGGTCGTTTTGAATCCCAGCCATTCTGAGAGTGGTCCAACCAGAAATGATACAGTACGTTTCAGTGGTGCTTTTTGAGACAAGTCAACACTCTCCTCTCCTAAACATATTCACAGAGTCTGTTCTGGCTGAAACACATGACGCTGTGACTTGTTGAGATTAGTGTGAACATAGATCCAAGAGATCATGTTTTGAATGGGGGCATGCCATAAAAAATAGGGTCTTATCTCAGTTTATACAGATTTGAAAATTATTAAAATGGGTTGCTAAAGCTTTTTTGTGTATTTCCCTAATTATTATATTTATTATGAGAAATAGAAAATCTCAAAAGACTACCTTACCATGATGCACCTGATACTTTGGCCTATATACACCAGCATCAGTGTGATAACAGTTGTGTTGGAGTCTGAAGATTTTTGACTGTCTCTGTGACTAGGAGGGAAAAACATGTTAAAGTACAAGAATAGACTGCAAAAACAAACTGGAATAAATTTGCTCAAAGCTGAAATACACTTATTTAGTAAATACTTATCACTTGGTGATTTTTTACTCTGGGGTCAGTGGTTAAGTTGAGCATAAGAACTGAGCAAGATAAGCACTTGAGGGGATAAATATTACACAATATCAAACCTCTCTTTGTGTTTTTTTTTTGTTTTGTTTTTTTTTTCTCCTTGCTTGAGGGCTCTGCAGCATGATGGGACAGACAATCTGTCTCACTCTCATGCTGAATCCACATCCTGGTAACCTCATATGAGCTCTGATTGCAAGGGCTGTTATTTCAAACTGGGCAACAATTTATCACAACAACTTTGAAGTGAATCTTTCAACCATATCTGCATTCTCAATTTCTTTGACATCTTTTCAGCAGTCTCTCCTGTGTTCCCCTTATACCACGTTCACTGATGTAATCTGACCGTTCTTTGACCTTTCCTTGATTGCTTCTTAAATCCTCCATGGAAAAATATGATGTTGATTCATGTTTTTTAAAGTCTCCAGGGATTATGTCTCTCCTTTGTGAATGTAGCTCTAGAGCTGATATGTGTTAATTTAACTTTTGAAGAAGTAGAATATATGTGGATCTAATTGAACTGGAAAGGATTGCAGATTTATTCTTGTTTTTATGGCATTAATCCATCCAGATATATGATCACATAATTACTTCTTTATATGTACTGTATGTTGTTGTAGGGCTGGGTGATCTTATGATCGCGCTTCATGGTTATGATAAATTTCATGTTGATTATGGTTATCAGCTGTGAGCCTATTTATTCAATCAAACATGGCAGAAATCTGCACGACAACAGCCAGTCAAATAGCCCTCACATACTGGCTTTTGTTTGTGGAACGTGATCGTTTTGGTTGTACGTGTGCAGCACCTTCACAGGGATGCTGAAGAAGAGATGACACTTTTGTCTGAACCACACATCATGATTCTTATTCACTCACTCTAAATAATTTAACAATGCTGATTTGGGGAGGTGCATAAATAAGAAGACTCGATAGTAGTTTAAGTAGAAGATGAAATCAGGTTCTGAATGATAAGATTGACTGAAGAAACAGTTGAATGAACATAGCTGGAACCGCATCTTTCAAGTCAAGGAAACGATGACGTCATCTGTCATTCATGCACCTGACTCTGCCTCTGATACACCTTTCAAAGATTCCCGCTAAACTTCTTCACATCAACACGCTGCACACACACACACACACAAACACATCATCACTCTCTTCCACACACGCCTCATGTACATGCACACTTCCACAGACAGAGCTCAGCCTGTTAGAAGCACCATGACATTGTTATAACAGCATGAAGAAAGCTGACAGTAAAATCTCATCTGCTATGACTTTTTCTTTCTTTCTTTTCTTTCTTTTTTTTTACTATAAATGCAATGAACATGACATGCACATAACTTTGAGTCACACTTTGTTTCTGCAATGCTAGTACTGTGTATGTAAGGACATGTAAGGATTTTTCTGCCTTGCTTAGGCTAGTATGTGAAGGCTTTCTTTTTTGTTTAGTATTAATAAAATGTGATAAAAATTGAGATTGGACAATGTAAAAAATATATTGTGATTTTTTTTTAATTTTTATTTTTTTGCCATATCACTCAGCCCAGTCTTGTGGACATCTCTTCTCGCTCACAAACTTACCCTGCACTGCACCAGTCCATCATAAAACAGAGGAACAAATTGTCAAGTAAAAAATATGGTATTTTTGTCCATAGATTTTCTGAATTAAAACTTTAACACACATTGCACATTTTTCTGTTGTTTCAGTTCAACTGTTCATCAACTCCTAAAAATAACAAAAAAGAAGAAGAGAGAGAAGAGACAAAGTTTAATTTGTGTCTTTCTTTACATCTTTTCCGTGTTCTTGATTGGCAGTTTTACATTTAATATTCTTCTTTATTCAGATGGCTAAAGGCTACACTCAGACCTGGACAGAGAAAATAAGGATTGACATCTTAACTGGACCTGTGGTTCAGTATCTTGGTCTAGATAAGTTAAAGGTCATATCAAAACTTAAAGAACAAAATTATCTTGGTCAGCCAGCCTAAGGTGGTGAAATTTAAACTGTGGGATCCAGTTTGCTGTTAAGCTATTTTCCACCACAATGGCGGAGTCAATAATAGCACTAAACAAGATTAATTGGGAGTTTACATAATAAAAGCAAAGCTATATCATTTTTTCTTTTTTTTTTGATGTGAAAGTGGAAGACAAGAAGAATATAACAGAATCAAAAGGATATTGACAGAACAAGAGCTAAGAGCTAAGAGCTACTTAGTTTAGGGAAAAATGGCAAAGAGATAATTGAATAAGAGGAGTTACATGGTAATTGATCAAGGAACTATTGACGGAATGAAAAAAGTGTGGCAAAGAGAAGTGAGCTGCATGAATAATGCAAATTCAACTTAAAGAAAAGATAAAATAATCGATGATGTGAGAGTGCAGCTGTCTCTTATTGAATTTGAGCTGAAGATTCACACATAAATTACAAACACATCATTCTATGCAAATACCCAATTAAGGACGTGTTATAAATAAGTCGCAGTCTTTGAACTCTTAATTATCTTGACTCAAAATAATAGGCTCTGGTTGAATTGTCTCTCTTACTTTAGAATATTTTACCAATAAAAATGATGACAGTGCCCAGACAGAACACGAGTTGAAGTAAATACGAGTTAGCCACAATGTGTTAAAGGTGTTCAGAGACAAATGCTCTTAAAAGTGACAAATCTTCAAGAGATTCATGTAGGAATGTGGAGGGGAATGCATTGTTCAGTTTGGCAGCCTTTTCCATCATCATGGAAACACAAATCAGAACAGTCTGGACTGGGACCATCTTATGAGAAAGGATGGCTTTGCCAGACAACAACAAGGAGCATTGGCCCTCATGATTTGTGTTTAGATTGCTGACTGTGGTTGTCATTGGTCGATTACTCAGCTTTGCTGCTTGGTAATGACATTTATATGCTTTAGTTACCAACCATAAATAAGCCAAACCAGGAAAAAAGAAAAAAAATGACAAGATTTTCTACTCCTTAAGGTGTTTTTTGTTTTGTTCTGTTTTTTTTGTTTGTTTTTGGAATCGTGTGCTGCTTTCCTCTCACTTTGATTATTTAATTATGTGGTTCAAAACAGTTGTTCAAAATCTTTCTCTGGTCGGGAGAACCCACCGCAGTGGTTGGCCAGCAGTCAAGAGATTTTAACCGTTTGGCCAAAATGTGCAAACGCTCATATGCTATTCCAGCTACAGCATTCCCAGCAACAGGATTTTTCACGCTGAGAATAGTATCATATGACAGGGACTGAACCTTAATCTTGATGCGCTTACTTTCTTACATTTAAACCACAACTGAAATGCATAAACTATGACTGAGTCGCTGGCTTTGAGCTAAGGTATTAAAGCATCTTCTGTGTAAACATTGACTCAACTGTAGCTATATTTACCTTTAAAAATGATTGACTCATACAACTTCTTCTCTGTAGGCAAGCATTAGCGACTTTGATTTATTTTGTCAGGATTAGGATTAAATTTATATTTTGTTGTAAAGTTACAAAGCAAAGTTTTTTTGCTACCATTTATTATCTGTACAAGACCTGTACAAGAATCGCTCTCAGTATGCACCTTTAGATCTGTTCTTCCTGCACTGAAAAATGCCAGTTTCCACTGTGTTGAAAACTGATGCAAAGAGCTTGTAAACAAGCGTCAGTTTGTGACATTTGGTAGTTAATTAAATGTGATACAGGGGTTGAAGCAATGTGCCTGTCCTTATTTGAATTTGTCATCATCACACCCTTTCTCTTTGCAGCCAGTGCTCATGTGGGAAGTCGGGTACTGCCAGGACACTTTTAAAAAAAAAAAAAAAAATTCACAAGGGTCTTCAAATATCAACACTCCGCAGAGCTTTTTTTTTTTGAGTTACAGTCCATGATCCTCTGCTGCATCCATCCGTGCCAGCACAGCTGGACAATGTTACAAATAGTTCTTACATTTTCCTTTGCTTCTGCCTCTACTTAGGGATCCCTGCTGTGGAAATGCAGTGATCTTCCATGTTGCCGGTCTGATCTTTGCCTAAATCTACCAAAATATGTCTAAAAAGTCTTTTCGGAAAAAAGGATTTACAAGTTTTTATGATAAACTCTCTCTGCAGAATCAACAACAGATTAAATTAATATTTTAGAGCACATAAAAACTTTCTGCAGTTTAATTCTGGGGAAACTGACATGGTATTTGCCAATATGAGAATAGAATAGAATAGAATAGAATAGAATAATGATTTAGATATCCTTCACTGGGAAGTTTAGTCAGTAGCAAATTGTTGTGTTGTTAGATTTAATTTAGATGCAGTCAATAAGTCAATAATTACATAAAATCCAGCACATTTGAAGATGTGAGGAGGAGCAGTTAGTGAGAGAGGTTTATCACTCTGTTTGGTCACTTATGCAATGATGCATCGGCCTTCTCTCTGTGACCATCCAGACCCTTCAGTAGCAATGGTACCAGTTCTGCTGAAACTGCATCAAGCTCTCTTCTGTAAGTACAAACAGCTCCAATAGCCACCTTATTTCCTGCTAACATTTCTACCACAACTCTAATAGAAAAACCTGAGTATGTTGGTAATCCTGTTGCTTCTGGGATACATCTGGAAATAGACAGTTTGATTGCAGAACTTTCATTTGGGTGGTTGCGGCCACAGATTTAATTCGCCCTCTGGCAAGTAAGAGTGCTGGCTGGATAGTGTCACTCTCCATTACCGCCAGGCCTGCATTCTTAAAATTGGGGAGGACACGTCTGTAAACATTTTTGGAGACCTTGGAATGACTGCCAGCGTGAGATCGAATGTAAATTAGAAGTGCAAATTGGCAGTAAAGAAAGAAAAATGATATATTAGGAGTTTGGCTTGTCACTTGCTCATCCATATGACCTTACACGGCAACACGGAGTCCTCGTCAGGTTCAGATCCAGGACACTAACAATATTAGCTGAACTGAAGTAGCCTCATAACCACATCTGCATGCAAATGTCTGCCACTAGACCCTACAAACATCTTTTTCTTCAAATTCGCGTTGCCAAGTGTGGCTTTACGTACTTTTCTGGAAGAACCTGATAGTGTGGGACTGACTGAAACCCTGATATTGTATTTGCTATGCCTTTGAGTGATGGAAAGTGCAACAAAGCACATGGCCTGAGAGAGAAAGACAGTTAGACAGAGACGGGGAAATAACTGTTAACTGCACAGCCAATATCTCTGCCCCTGTCCTTTTTATACACTGCATTGTGCAGCTTTGTGTGCTAGCGGTAATCAATGTTTGGCACTAGTTATTTGTGGAGTCACATCCTGAGTGCCAGCAAAGGGAGACTCCAAGGTCAACACATGGTGCACACAGGGTTGCACCAACACAGCTGCTCATGCACACGAGCAGATTCATGCACCATAACAGGATCACTCAGGTTGTAATCTGATAGGCTGATCCGTCTTAGCAGGTGATCAAAGTCTTCCTGCTGCAACAACCCTGGACAGAGATGCATTTGCTTTTAGGTTTATTCGTAGTTTGACACTCTAGTGTGCAAAGTGAAGCGAAAGCATGTGTTTTGTGATGGAAAATACAACACTCGTATAATACTTCTCTGCAATTTGCAGCAGAAATTCACTTTAGAAAAGCAATTTCCATGGTTTCTTTGTTTTTCTCTGGATGGTTGATATACATTCTCATAATTCTTCTGCCCAATTACTGCCTCAGTTCAGTCTCGATGAACATCAGAAATCATGTTTCAAATTGGATTTCTATCCTTCATTCTAAAAAATGGGAAAAAAAGGCTTTTCCTTTTTTAATGGGTGGAACATAAATAATTAGTTCTGTAAGTGCAACTGAGTTATTTTTAAATCTGAAGCTTGCGCTTGATGCTCCGTTTGTTTCCACCCTATCACACATGGGCAGGAGCTCGGCTATCATCCACCAAAACAGATCAAAAGCATTCAGGGACACAGTCTGTTGGGTTTATATCAAGGTAGTCCAATAACATTCAAATTTCTTTTTCACCATTCATGAAAAGGAAAAGCCTCTCGTGGACTTTTTCATGTGAATCAGTCTAGTTTCTCTTTTCCTGTAGCGTGCTTATGCTTATGTAGATGTGCTTATGGAGCAGAGCTTCAAAGACAAAAACCTCCATATTAGCAAGCATTGTCGACATGATTTGTCAAATGCTTGCTTTTGAAGAGTAGATGTTTTATTTTTCAGTACAGTAATTGCATTTCAATACTGTGCTGAAAGAATGGAAGTTCAAGTTATATATCACACCACCTTTTCTCCTCATCCTTATTCTCATTCTTAATGCTGGTTAATAAAGCTTAGTGGGGGTTTTTTGTTTTGTTTTGTTTTGGGGTTTTTTTTTGGTTTTAGTTATTATCAAACTAACTTATACAATATGTGCTAAGGTAATACACTCCCACAGAAAGAATCAATCAAATTCATACACTTTACAATTTATACTTACAATTACAATGGAGTCAAGAGATATTTGGAAATAGTTGCCAAATACCAACTCAAACACCTTATTTCAGCTTCCTTCGTCTTGAACAAACAAGGGACTGTACCGAACTAATGTGTCTGTCAAATAACATTTAGGCCCTGAAAAAGGAGAAACTTTGATTAAAATGATAAATGCCATATTTTTGTGAAACCTCTTTAAGATAAAGCTTATAGCCTACACTTTAATCTCGTCCTGATTGTTTTATTTCAAATTCACTGTGGTAGTATAAAAGGAAAGAGAATATCTGACATTATCCAAATCCCTCTGGATCTAACAGTATGCAGCAAACTTTTTTGATTATTTGAGGAAAACCTGCATAAATTACTTGCAATGGTAATTCACTGCATCATCTTTTAATCTGTTGATGTCAGGAGATGCAGGTATTAGTTTGTTTTGAATTTGCATCCAGACCAGGCAAGCATGTGGAATGAAAGTCTGAGAATTTATTCTGCTTGAATTCTGTAGCATTTGGTTTCATTTGTTTATCCAACTTGAGTCTCATAGGAGGTACACATCAATGAAATTATCAGCCAAGTTGGCTGTTAACTAGCAGTGCAGCATCCAGTGAATGTTTATTCCTTTTGCAGAGCCAGATGCCAGCATATATTTGTAAGTTGGGTAAACCAAAATAATTTCATGATACATATTTTATTGAATTAACTACATGTGTACATATTATTTCCTGATGCAAAACCTCTACTCGTATTTCCTCCACTCACATTTCTGCTTATCCTAATTTGATAGGGGAAACTAGATTGATAAATAAATAAATGAAAGGTAGCACTTGTATGCCCAGATGTGCGCATTTAATGGTTTTTCATGGAAGAGAAGAAAAGTTGGTGCTATGACCTGTGAGGTTTGAGTCGCACAGGCCACAACAGCAAAGGCATCATCGCACAATGGAGGAGCTATACTCTGCTTTGGACTTTGATTCCCCTCTCTCTCTTATACCTCTCTGGCTTCCACAGGTGCTTCATAGCTTTGCTTTCATCTAGAAAGAAGAAAATCTCTCCTCACAATTTCAAAGCATTCACTTTCCCACTGTCTTTCTGCTGCAAACATTGAATGTTTGTTTTTCAACGTATCTCATCTCTTATTTTCTAACTTC
This sequence comes from Zenarchopterus dispar, assembly GCA_028564865.1. NCBI lineage: Eukaryota > Metazoa > Chordata > Actinopteri > Beloniformes > Zenarchopteridae > Zenarchopterus > Zenarchopterus dispar. The sequence goes on along the minus strand of JAOWBL010005058.1, from coordinate 738 downwards.
TTTTTTTTTTTTTTTTTGGCATCCTGATGTTCATCAACAATGGCAGCCACAGGATCCATGCTGAGACAACTTCCACTGCATCAACCATAAGATTATACACATTATTTCTGTCAGTCATGAACATACTGTACGAAAAATAAACGAAATATCTTTTATCTGAATAAATCTGTATATGTATCCAAAGGTCCCACATTCTTTGCCTGCATCATCCTTAATCAGGGTTGCTTGCATGGTAGCAGTTCAACAATCAATCAACCTCTATTTATATAGCACATTTCAATAAGCTAAGGTAACTAAAGTGCTTTACATTATTAAAAACAAGTAAAAGACCAATAGAATAAATACAATGGCAATGTCAGTTAAAATATATTAAAGTAAAGATGAAAATTAAAAAGATGTAGATAAAACAAATTAAAACAGAGAATAGTGACACAGTACTCTTATGCCAAAAGCCTGTCTGAATAAGTTTTGAATTTGGCTTTAAAAAGTTGCAGGTCAGAGATGATACGTAGCTCAGGGAGAAAAGAGTTCCAGAGATTGGGACCTACAACAACAATATTCAGTCAAATATTATCGTCTCTAGTCCATACATGTTTTGATATGCTTATATATTTAATTTGTGATGCACCTTACATTTGAAGCAAATTTCAAAGTGTCTTTTTTTTCAGTACCCCTTTTAACATCAAAGTGCTTTGTGGTAGTTATGGCACCTGGAGCTGCACTTGAAACTAATATATT
>JAOWBL010005057.1:0-10545 GCA_028564865.1 Zenarchopterus dispar | reverse complement strand
TTAGACATTTTTTGTGACACCTTATTGTTTTAAAGCCTAACATTGAAGAACTTGCATAATTAGGCCTTAAATAGAGGTGCCCTGCCGGTAATTTGCTACCCACCCAGGCGAGTTAATTAGGAGAAATACAATATTTATCTTTGGCTGCTAATAGTTTATATGACTGCAGATTTAAATTCACATGTAATATATCTTTTAGCTTGATTAGGAATGAAACCAAATAGTTTTTGCTGTTGTGGTTATTTCTAGTTATTATACAAGCATGATTTCTTCGTGGGTGCATGATATGGTACACTATTTTTACCATAGCCTTTTTTAACAAGAAATAATTGGGTTAATACAGGGGTTTCTAATGGAACTGTGTACACTGCAGACCCTTAATTAAGACATTTAGTTTTATCTCTAGATTCTTTTCCATGTAAAAGACCTGTTTTATGAGGATTTCTCATGAACTACATACCCCACTTTAAGCGTCAACATCAACACTAGCTGCCCAACACAAACAATGTGCACATATCAAATCCATGTGAACAGCTTTTTAAGCACTTAAACTAGTATTTATGAACAAAGAAAAAGCCACAAGTATGCTTGGACCTAATGGATTATTTTAGGTTTTGCTTTGAGTGCACATTCATGGAAATACTTTAAGCCTGATATATTTTAAAATTGAATTTAGATAACAGGACCAAATTTAACTCACAGTAAGACTATTTTGCAAGGAATTTGTATTGCAGATTTTTTAAATTACTTTCTTTTTATAAGCGTTTATGATCTGCTATTCTTAGGCCGGATTGCATTTGAGTTTTCTCTACATAATGTGGCTTTCCACAGCCCATAAATATGCATGTCAGGTAAAATGGTGATTCTAACCTGATCATATCACTGAGTCTGAAAATGTATGGTTGTTTGCCTCTGCCTGACCCTAGGATCGAATGGTAGCCTTTCCCCAGGTCATGAAAAAGCATGAAGCCTCCTTGATTTCCTGAATAGGTGGTACAGAAAATAGTTGAATGAATAATTATGGATTTTATAGAAAAAATGTGGTTGTGCATAAGCTTCACGTGTTGGAAAATTATCTGATTTGAGCCAATGATTGGCTTAATATGACTTCCAAGTTCTGATTACAAAAATTGTTACTTAAAACTCTAAAATTTTATTTTTGTGATTCTGTAACTAAGACAATAAACTGATTTCCTTTTCTCCACTTCACAGATAAGTGCCTCAGCTTCATGTGCAAAACTTTGTTGCTGTTTTAAAAGGAAACTTCTGAAACTAGAACATGGCTATGTTTTTTTTCTTATGCCTAACCAATTAGGCTTAAGAAAATGTGTTTACTAACTTACAAATTGCCTGTGAAACAACAAATACATATTTGAATGGTAGCACTAAACAATAAGACAAAAAGAACAGACTATTTCTAATTCAGGAATCACTGCCATCTCTAATTTTAGTGATGTACTTTTTATACCTAAAAAAAAACATTTACTCTAAAGAACATGATGTTTACTGTGATGAACTGTGATGTTTCAAATGAAAAGCTTCCAAAGCTCAGAACATCCAAGCATCACACCTTACTATGTTTAACACAACAAATTGAACATGTAATAATTATAACAATGACAGCAATGATTATGAGAATGTATATTGCAATTGAGTATCTTCATACCAGAATTCCTTTGACCCATGGATCTATGGGTCAAAGGAAATGGGGAGTGTTCAGTAAGGGAAGCAGATTTTCGTTTTTCTTGGAAAAATATCATGGAAGGTCATCCATCTTTGTTAATTCATTTGTGATGCAAACTAGGACTTTCTTGCATAGCCGTTTCTTGCTATATGTGGATTATTAAATTGAATAGGGCCTCACAAGCCACTGTGGGGATTGATCATTGAATATTCAGCTTCATCAACCATACTTTTTTGTTGTTTCGAAATACTAAATACTTGAGAGTATATTCTAAGCAAAGAGAGCATCACTTCATTCCAGTTATTCAATTAAAGTATCTCTATATTAATGAAAAACCAGTCCATGTTTTCATTCTGCTGGTGACACTGTCTGCTTTTTGGTGGTCTTTGTTACTCCATTCTTTGTATTGTTTGAGAGAATAGCCATATAAATGAAAATCCAGGCTACATTTTCACCACTATCTTACACTCAGCTGAACAGAGACTGAAAACCCTACAACACTACAATCCACAGAAACCTTTCCAAGAGGAAAGTAAGTCATCATTACTGTTGGTATCAACTCCCTATTTTCCAAATCATTTTGACAAATCTCTGACTAGTGCGTTAACTTTGGAGAAAAAAAATCAATACAGTTGTATTTGTATAACACTTTTTATACAATTTGTACAACACAAAGTGCTTTATAGAATTAAAACAAAAGCACAACAACAATAAATGAAAAAACTCCCGACTCCAACCACCATTACACATTAACTCAGTCCAACACATAAATACACCAACACACATCCGGTCACATACAAACAATATCCATAACAGAACACAAATGGAGGAAATGTCATCTTAAGCCATTGAAGAAAAGTCAGCTCATTCACTGGCTTGTCAGCTTATGATAAATGAAATGATTAATATACTCAATAATAATCAGTCCAACGTGTTGACATCTAGACAGATGATGAGAGACAAGGAGAAACTTTGCTCCTAAAGTTGGTCAGGTTTTAACTATTATTTAGGATGAAGTCTAATCATAATTTTAAATAAATTTTAAGTGTTTATTTTTGCATTTGTGAACATGGAGCTGATGTGACTTCTCAAAAAGCTCCAATTTTCTCTTATCTGTCCAAAGAATATTTTCCCAGAAAGTATGCAGTTTGTCAATATGCATTTTGACCAATACCAGTCTGGTGTTTTTATGATTTTTTTTTCATCAGTGGAGTCCTCCTCAGTTGTCCACTTTGATTCAAACATTGATAGATAGTTATCTGACACTGATGTACCATAACCTTGAAGGTCACATGAGTCTCTTTGGAAGTTGTTCCGGGTTCTTTGGTTTCCATTTGTATTATTTGTCTCCTCAGTTTGTCATCAGTTTTCCTCTTATTTCCACGTCCAAGGAGGTTGAGTAGACCCTTGTGGACACTAAACTTCTAAATGAAATTTCCAGCTGTAGCCATGCTAACATCAAGCTGCTTGGAGATTTTCACATAGCCTTTACCTTTAACATGCTTGTGCAGAATTTTCTTTCTAATCTCTTCAAACAACTCTCTCCTTTGCTTCTTTTTATCCATATTTAATAATTGGCAGGTGCCCATCATTCCCGTTAGTGGCCAACTTTATTATTCATTTATTTATTTTATTGTTTTGGGGTGTGAGAATTTGTGCTCCTGAAGTTTTTTGTGTCATTGCTTTCAAATTTCAAAGTACATTTTAAACAACATTTTCTTGACATGTAGATAATTGTTTTTTTCCCCTGTACTATCATTCTTTTATCAGTTATCTTGCTTGAGTGACTCAACTTGATATTCCATTCATCCATCCATTTTCTATACCCACTGAATCCAGTTATAGGGTCACGGTGGTCTGCTGGAGGCAATCCCAGCCCATCGCAGGCGAACACCCTGGACAGGTCGCCAGTCCATCACAGGGCCATATACACAGATGAACAACCATGCATACTTACACTCTCACCTATAGGAAATTTAGAGTTCTCAGTCAACCTTATATATGTCTTTGGACTGTGGGAGGAAACCAGAGTACCTGGAGAAAACCCACGCAACCATGGGGAGAACATGCAAAATTCACACCGAAAGACTCCTGCTGGGAGTCAAACCAGGAACCTTCTGGCTGTGAGGAAACAGTGCTAGCCACTAAGCCACCATTCTACCCTGAACTTGATATTCTGATTTTAATTTTAATATGGAAGTTTTTTAATCTTGTGCATTATGAAAGACTGTGGCAGGTTCATGAAATGCCTAATCACATAGAGCTTGGCAAACTAGGGCCCCCCAAACAGCATCATGCATAGAGGCCCCACAAAGCTAGAAATGGCATTGCTTATTTAAAACACACATTAAATCCAGCATGACAGAACAATAAATAAATAAATATATAAAAATGACGAATGTCAATTTGGCCTGTTTAAAAAATGAAACAAAAAACCTCTAGTTTGATTTGATAGACATTAGCTCTTCTATTTGCCACTGTTTGAACATTCACTGTGTTTTTCATGGTATAAATCAGTCATCATCAGAATAATTTGCTCACAAAATGTTGTCCTTCATCATGCCAGTGAATTTCTAGTCATCAAAAACAGTACCTGATTTGTGTTGCAACAGGCAATTAGTTATAATGTCAGAAAATGAAGCAGAATGATTGTGTACAGTTTACAGAAATGGCAGAGGCTCATGTGAATCATTTTCAAACATCAATTACAGAACAGTTTCTGTATAACACTTGCTCCCAAATGAATAGCAGCAGATTGTGTCAAACTGTCATCCCCATAGTGGTGCTTTATAGGTCCTTCTCCATACACATCCCAAATGTGCTTAGTGGATTGATGTATATGTGACCCATTATTGTTGGGTGCTACATGTATGGCCATCCTTATGGTGTCTGATCAGTAATGCAATTTAATGGGCGCATAGTGGTAGCAGCAGCAATACACAAAATCAGCACAGTAGGTCGATTGGAGAACAGCTGCAAAGAGCAATTTGAAATAACAACAGGAATGCTTTACTCTGTGAATCTCACCAAGGCTTTGGGGTCTACCACTGAGCCTGTGGTCTCCGTCCTTGCCTTACATCAAAAAGCATACAAAAGGTGGTGGTTTGTGCCCAGGAAGAGGTTTGTGCCCAGGGATGCAACCCAGTGGTATCCTTTTGGCTGTATTCACTTTCCACCAAGGGACACCCACTGCTGGTGCCAAGAGCAAGGGGAAGTTAACAGGGCATGCTTCAGTAAACACTTGGTTTGATTGTGATGCACAAAGGGAGGAGTGTTGTGGCCTGGAGGAGCATTCTTCAAACAGAATTTGTGATCGTTTTAATGTGTCACTGGTGGGATAAATGCTATTCATCCTCATTAGTGATTCAGCACGCTGGATAAGCAGTTGTGTCTTAATAGTGCATGAGCATTTCCAGAGTCTCTAGATGTTTTGGACTCCTGTTATATCACAGGTGATACAGGTACTACACTGCTGTTAGGTGATTGTATAAAGTGTCAGTTTACCATACTGTAGACCTTGGTGATGCTGACATTTAAATTATTCCTGATAGTAAGCAAAACAGTGCATATGCTTTAAAACACAATTCAGTGATAAAAACAAATAAGGGAGTTTGAAGAGGGAAGCCCAGTGGTATTTCACTTTAAGTTAGCCAGTTAACATTCATAGACAACTCAGTGACTGAACTGTTAGCTTCCTTAGGCTGGACACCCCCATAAGTGCCTACTCTCTACATTGTTCAAAAGGACATGTTCATCATGCCTCACTGTATTACATTCAGTGGATCCACCCTTTTACAAGATGACACCAGAGTAAAGCTTGACATGCACCGATTTTGGCATAGATGTGCTACGCCCTGAAAACACAGTGTGATAAACTGATGGAGAGAATGACAGGAGGAAAAATGAGCATAGCCTCGCAGAAGGACATCTGGATATTTTATAATGCCTCATTTGACCTTACTGGGCTGTAGTTTTCTGTGCAAACTTTGTGGAAAGTGAAGCTCAGAGTGGCACCAGGACAAAACAGCTGAGGAATTACACAGTGAACCCATTATCATAGATGGTGGGAATCAACAGACGACTTTATAATTTCAGCCTGTTTCATGTGTGTGTGTGTGTGTTTGTGTGTGTGTGTGTGTGTGTGTGTGTCTGTTTGTGTTTTCCTGTTTATTATGTGTTCTTTACCATCTCAAGGTTTATAGATACCGGTAGTTGGACTATTCACATGTAGTGTGATAAAACTGGTCATTTATTGCCATAATGTAATATCTTTACAGGGCCATCAGACGAATACAGAATGTAATAGTCCCTCATCAACAGTAATGACAAATGTCTGCTCATACATCAGAAACAACTCTTGATCTGTTTATGAAAATGGATGATACAGGGTTTAATTGACCGTCAGAAATGTTCATTAACATTCTATGCTGTGAAACATTCTCAGAGTTGCACTGAATTTTCAGTAAAGTTTTTCCTTCTTTTTCTGCTTCCCCTTTAGAAGGAATGCCTTTTAAATTAAGGAAATATTGACTTCTGTTGGGTTGAAAGAGGGTCTAAAGTGAAAGGTCTCCTAAGTGGCTCTCTGACATCCAGGTCAGGTTTTTTGCTCTTTATCCTAAGTATATTAGGAGGTTCAGTGTTCTCATAGCACAAAAAGAATTGCACTCATTTTCATCCATGTAATTAAATGACTTGAAAAGGGAAACCTTCTGTCCTGCAGCTAGATGGGTTAGCCGGTGGTATGTCAGACCATCACTTTATTGGTTTTCATGACATCCTGCGTGCAGCTTTCAGATGTACTACTACGATAAGTTCCCTGAGTCTCTACCCCAATGTGCATCTGTTTCTAGTATGTTCTTTGTTGACGAGTGCGTGTACATCAATGCCTTCACCATCCAGGGCTGACATGGCAGTTCACCTAAAACATGATGGTTCCCCTCACATCTTCCTCTGGACTCCTCCCTGGGTTCCGCTGGCAGCTGTAAGACTCAGAGTGGCATGCAGAAAGGCATCAGACATCCTGGCACTCTGACAACACCTGACTGACATTGGCTGCCAGCATGACTGTCTTTCACCTGGCATCACTGTGCTCTGGGTTCCAAATATTATCATTACTGCGAGGACAAGTGTCATCATTTTCTCTCCTTGGCTCATGCAAGCACTCCCAGTGAAAGTGGCAGCAGTGCAGCGGCATTCAGCGTTCTGTGAATGACAAGATATCATTGCAGCTATAGCGACAAGGGTTCATGCACACCAGGGGCCATAAAAGTGATTCATATGCTATCTCCTTCTTTTTCTAAGACAAATCTACACTTATATGACTCAACCTTCAATGCCCTTTAGCTGGGGAATTAGGCTCATGCCTCGGGACACATTTTGCATTTTTGCAAAGAAGTGAAAAAAAACTTGAAATTATAGTAGAGAGAAAGTGGGGAAACAATATATAGGAGAACATTTAAGGAGAACACAAAATCCAAAAGCTACATTTTCTGCCAGATAATCAGAAATTAATTCACCTGCTAGTAGGGTATCAATCACTGCACCTTTCCTAAAATCCTATTTCTGCTTCCAAAATTACCTGAAGAACTTACCCCTTTAACATTTAAATGGCAGACAAAGACAGCACATAAACAATGTTGACATTGATTTGAATTTGAAATAATGAGCAAAAACTGAAAAGGTTTGTGGTGAGAATGCCAGGAGAGGAGAGCAGACAATCGATCAAACTGACCATTGCAGAAATTAAAGATTTGATGAAGGCAACCCAACACGACAAACAAGCATGGTTCTTCTGAGTGTTCTTACTGAGACAGGTCTCTTTTGAACTAATAGCAAATGGAGGGTGGACAACAACCCTGATTATTGTTTCCTCTGCCCTCCACTCCATTTGTTCACTTAGATCTCCTGGGTGTGAGTGAAAAGAACAGACTATCAATGTCCATGATTACCCACTTTCAATTTACTCTCTTCTCCATTGTGCTGCAGCTGCACAAGCACATCAGTCCAGCACGCACATGGGATTGCAGAGAGCTTTTTGTTATTGATTATAACCTGTTCAAAATTGTCACCTGAAGAGAGGACCTAAAGATGTGGAACATCATTTACTGTTGAATGTCTTGGTGTGGATGAACTGCAGTATTCTGTTTTGTTTTGTTTTGTTTTGAAAGACAACACTGAGTATTTGATATGTACTCCAGCAATATGATTTGTTTAATCTAACTTTCTCCTCCAGATGGAAAGTATGGAAGGCTTCTTGTAACTCCAAGCCAGTTTCTGAAATACTGTTCAGCTACACAGATAAATGTACAAATATACATGCAACCACCTAGATAGCTGAAGCGTGACTGGCTTTGACTGACAGGTACACATGTATGCTTTTGTACAATCCGTTATACTTTCTCTCTTCATTGTGCACACATGCTGTGAGCAGAAGGGCACCAAAAATGATGAAAACTGCACCAAATAATGTCAGACTGAAAGGAGCACCCATCAAATACATCAATGGATAAAAGGTGTGCAAGGACAGGGTGCAGGGTTTATGGCTGCTGCTGAACATAAATACAAGCAGTGAATGTGAGCAAAAAGTTGTCTGTTCGCAAAAAGATGCACATTTTGCAAAAAATAAATGTAAGTGTCAGCTAAAGTCACACTTGGCTCTATCAGGTTTTATCTGCATTCATAGCTCTCGCTGAAGAATATTCTACAAAGAAGGTATCCATTTTGTGCACACAAACCAAACATCTTATACTGTACATTCATGAGTGGATTAACCTGTCGGGGTTCTCTGCTAATCCTCTTCAATTCATCATCTCTGTCTCACTGTGTTGTGTAAAGTGTTACTTCTGGCCAGAGTATTGATTCAAATGAGTATGCTGATTTAAGATTACAAAGCATACAAAAAAAAAAGAAACAGAAACAGAAATTATGATATGCTTTTTACAAGCACGCTGTCTCTCACTGCATTCATTTTAATATAATTGAATCAGTGAATTCAAGAAGGGCCCAAGTCCAGAGACTTTACTTTGGACTTGAGCCCTTCTTGAATTCACCAATTCAATAACTTTTTTTATTTCAATTGAAATCACATTGTATCTTAAATGCTAGTAAAATGTGTAAATATAAAACAAAGAGTTGAGATTACAATGTACATGTGCTCTACTACTTTAGATGCATTTGAGATACTACAATACAATCTTATTGTATTTAACATTCATTTTTGTCTGTCTTTTAACTCTACATTTATCTGACAACTTTAGCTGATATTCTAGTGACAAAGAGAAGTTACAACAATTCACTCAATCCAAAAAGCCAGACTTTGAATTTGTCCCATTTCAGTTTTAAAAAAATGGTGGTTCAACATAATACATGGAGGAGGAGAAAGGCCTGTTTTATATTTTCAGCACTAACATGAACATAGTCATGAATATTATGTTACTGATATCATACAAGGCCTGAGCAAGATGGCCAAGACAGAATAGTAATACATAGTGGTGAGTGTGTGTACATTCACAACTTCATTAGGTATAGCAGGTATACCTAATAAAATGACTGAAGAGCATATGTGAACTTTCTTTGAATATGTATGGTTTTTATACAGACAATGTTACAATAGTGGCACTCTTTGCATTCTACCTGTCAGTTGTCAGCAAGAACATCTGTTAGTTTGTGTCTTATACACAACTCCAATATACCACATATTTTATCAGACAGCACAGTGGGATAGACAGAGAGAATTAAATACATCCCATTAAGACATTAATTTAGATTGATTCACTTTAGTTTTAGCATTCAAGGCAGACAAAAAGCAGTCAAGATAAATACAGTCAAATTACTACAATCCAGTTTAGTTGAATTATATTACTATTCAATCCAATTCATTTTAATTCAGGTAATCCATTTACATTCAGTACCTTGTTTACAAAATTGTTTTGTAATGCAATTCCCTTGTGGCATTTTGTCTCATGTTATTTATTTTTTTACTTATTTATTTAGAATAATAGTAGAAGAATAAAACAAACACATTATTTAAGTGTTGTTTGTGTGGGAATGATTATTTCCATGAATTTTGACACCTGTTTTCTGTGGTCAGGTTTGTGTGAAATGTAGACGTTCACATGTCTGCTTTGTAATGTTGAAACCAACACAGCAGTTCGAGGATTGATATCAAGCAGTTCAGCTGTGATTACTATCACTGCTGAGCTGCTCCCCTGAACTGACAGGGTGAGCTGCTCTTCATCCTCAGCTTGTCTGTCTTTTAAGGGCCACTGCACTCACTCAGACACACACATACACCAAGCATGTACCTACACAGCGTTCAACGTCAATTATCACAGATATTGATCTGTGCAGACTGTATCCTTGAGCAAGGTGATTTTACACCCTTCTCTCGTCATCTCTCTAAGTTCCCAGTCTCAGAGCAAAGTCAGTCTCACTTTATTTGGGGATGAGGAGGAGTCCAACTGGATTCAATTCTGATTGTGCTGTTATTGTTAGTGACTCCTTCATTCAAAAGTACACTCAAACACACAAAAGCCCTATATTTACCCAATCAGTCCTGGTAGAGATGTGGTCTTTGATCAAAGATATTGATCAAAATATCTCTTCCACCCACATGAGGGAATCACAGGAGATTGGGATCACTGCCACATGAGAAAAAAAAAACAAATTCTTAAATCACAGTTGATCTTTTTTGGAGTCTGTTGAACTGTAGAGATCTAGGTTGCAAGTAGCCTGCAAAGGCTGATTTTACTCTATTTAACTCCAAATGTATTACATTCCCTGAGTCGACACCTTATCGTGGTGGAGGGGTTTGAGTGTTCCAATGATCCTAGGAGCTCAGTTGTCCGGGGCTTAAGCCCCTG
>JAOWBL010005055.1:0-10546 GCA_028564865.1 Zenarchopterus dispar | reverse complement strand
TGTGCAACACAAAAGCACAAGACTGACAAAAGGACAAAGACAGTGATGGGTGCAGTGTGTGTAGTGTGGTGAACACTAGTGTTTGTGTGTGGTGCGTCTTCATACTGAGATGTATTACATTAGACGATAGATGTGATAGACAGACAAAAAAGACAAACAGACATGAGAAATGGAGGCAAGCAGAAAATGGTGTGTGAGTGAGGTGTGTGTGAGTGAGTGTGAGTGCGTGAGAGAGAGAGAGAAAAGGGAATGTGAGCTTTGAGGACCCTGCCATGGGCATCCCCCAAACTGCAAACACACGAACCCACAACCCAGAGCCCACCGAGCTTATTTATTTTTAATTTGTTTATTTATTAAATTTTATTTTATTAGACTTTTTTTTAATACTCCTCTTTTTTCAATTAAAAACTTAAAGTTTGTGTATGTAGGTGTATTAAAAAACAGACAGATGTGGTGTGTAGGGATCGAAGGTCCCAGCAGCCAAAACTCTCACTGACGTAAAGATTTTTTTTTTCCTTTGGTGTGTGTGTGTGGTGCAGAGAAGGGAGTCATGTCAGGAGGTTGTAGGGCCCACCCCCACTGGGAGGGCCCGGGGAGAACCCCAGGGGCCCAGGAAGCCAGCACACGCATCCCCAGCCAGAAGCACCCTGCAGCAGAGCCCCAGAGACAGGTAGGGTCCAGACACATCCCCAGCTGCAGACCAGACACCTGGAGTGACCCTGAGGAAGGCCACCAGGCAGAGAAGTGCATCGGAGCTCCTCCAGCCAGACACCACCTCATCGGAGGGGAGCACCCCACCCGCCCCAATGCTGCCCCCAGCACAGGCCCCCCCAAGCCCCGCCTGCCACTGACGCTGCCCCAAGTGCGGACAGCGGACGGAAGCGGCAGCCACTGTATCCCTCCCAGCACCAAGTCCCACCACTCCTGCCTGAATCACAGATTCAAGAGGAACAGTATGGTTTTTGTCCTGTCCATTGAACGGTAAACCAGCTCTACACACTTGGCAGGGTCGTGGAGGGGGCATGGGTGTTTGTCAAACCAGTCTATATGTGTATTGTGGACCAGGAGAAGGATTTCAACCATGTCCCCCGGGGACTCCTGTGAGTGGTTCTCTGGGAGTATGGGGTGCCGGAAGCCCTTATAAGGGCTGCCCAGTCTTTGTATGCCTGGTGTCAGAGTTTGGTCCGCATTGTTGGTTGTAAGTCGGACTTGTTTCCCGTGGGGGTTGTACTCTGCCAGGGCTGCCCTTTGTCACCGATTCTGTTCATTACTTTTATGGACAGAATTTCTAGGCGCAGCCGAAGGGTGGAGGGGATCCGGTTTGTTGACCTCAGAATCAGGCCTCTGCTTTTTGCAGATGATGTGGTTCTGTTGGCTTCATTGGGACAGGACCTTCCTCACTCACTGTAGCCAAATGTGAAGCAGCTGAGACGAGAATCAGCACCTCTAAATCTGAGACCATGGTCCTGAATGGGAAAAGACTGGGGTGCCCTCTCCAGGTTAGGGATCAGATACTCCTCCAAGTGGAGGATTTCAACTATGTTGGGGTCTTGTTCACAAGTGAGGGAAGAATAGAGTGGGAGATTGTTTCTACCTTCACCTATGGTCACGAGCTGTGGGTAGCGACAGAAAGAACGAGATCGAGGATACATGCAGTGGTGGAAATGAGTTTCCTCCATAGGGTATCCGGGCTCTCCCTTAGAGAGGGTGAGAAGCACGGTCATCCGGGAGGGGCTCAGAGTAAAGCCGCTTCTCCTCTGCATCAAGAGGAGCCAGATGAGGTGGCTTGGTCATCTGAGATTATGTCTCTCTAGTGTTTGAATGATGGTTGAATGGATGTAAAAAGTGAAACATCTGTAAAATCTGCATTTAAATTCAACAAAGCTGAGGCTCAAACCAGCAACCTTTGTACAATGAGACAACATTGAGAAGCAACGCACAATCAAGCAGCTCTGGACTCAAATTACACCAGACTAAAACAAAAAAAAATAACCCACACAGCATACCAGGGAAGATCACATCAACAAAGATGTGATCACAAACTATGAATACAAAACAGGAGCCACTGTGATGTCACCCACCGACTTGGACAAGAGGAAACTGGGTCATGGTTCAACAAAAATGTGATATGTTTGAGGCCTGTTATCTACTTAACCATGGAAAAGACATCATTAGAAGAACAGCCAGCAAACTGATCAGAATTGAATCTAACCAATGGGAGAACTAAATCACCTGTAGAAAAGATGTATTTAAGTATTTAATTAAAGAAGCAGATGTTTGTTGAATGCTTTGGAGTCAACTCCTGGTGCTCATCAACAGTATCACACATGTCTAATGTTTAAAATATTATTGATAAATATCAAGGCAAAGTCATTATTTTACAATAAAAGTTCTACGTTTAACCTCTCAGCTGGTTTTCATTTTATGTGTCTAGTATTCGTCACAGGCCAGAGGATAAAAGTTCTCCACAAAACTCTTAAGTTTTAGAAGCTTTTTTGTTTTGTTGAGAAAGGCTGCTGAGGTCTGTGTGAATTTTTCACATCATTAACATCCATCTTTCTTTGATGGCCTTGATACACCAGAGAGGCTGCTAAAAAAAAAAATGTAGTAAAGAAATACTATTAAAGCAGATCACTGGAGAGTAGCAAGTTTATTTATCAAATGATTGACAGAATCTTATGGCATGTGTTCAGTGCTGATGAACTGGTTTACAAACACTAGTGCACCAGCTATTTTTCAAATCTTATGCCCACTAATGCTGAAAAAGTTTGGCCACAACTAAACTTAAATGAGACAGTGTGTCAAAAACTTTTGTCAGGTACTGTCAATCGTAGGGATTTTTCACTTAAAGAAACAGTACTTTTAAAGGTGATAACATTGAATTCCTCATTCAAATTCATCTGAAAATATTATGTAGCTGCAGTGTCAGAACATTGTCACTTTTAATTGTTGGAAAGTTGGAAAAATAGAGTGTGTGAATATAGTCACATATAGATGATATGAGTATGCTTAAACATAAAACATAACTACAAGAGGTTCAAGGCTGAGGTCTGGAGAGAACTCGTATGTCCAAGTTAAAAGGATGAACAGACAGATGGAGTAATGAACCAGGACTTATCTACAGTCCTTGGTCTCTGACAAAACAAATGAGAAGTCTTCTATTGAAGCATCAGATGAGACCACAACACCCTTGTTGATCACCATCACTGTGAAGACCTCATCTTGTTGTATTTGGCCTTCAACTGGGCAATGTTCTCATCTCTTTCCAGCTCACTAAAGTCAAACTCCGGATGCATTGATGTGGAGGTGGAAGCTGCTCCCAGAGACTCCATCATCCAGCTCTGGTTGCTGCTCTGGTCAGCCTCTCCATCACGGGTCTGCATGTTAGCATCTGAGTCACTGTTCCAGGAGGAACCCTCAGCTTCAGCATCACAAAGGCCTTGCATCTCATGTTCACCACTGGCGCTGTAGCACTCATCTTGCTGCTCCTCAACAGGCTGAGCATAAGATGGCTGGAAGGTTCCTGCTTCATCCGACACCTGGTCTCTTCTAGCAATCTTGGCAGAGTGGCTGTCCATTTTGGGTTCAGCGTTACAGGGCTGAGGGGCGGGATGGGCAGCCCGGCCCACTGATAAATCTTTTCTCTTGAGCACAAAATCCTTTTTCACACATTTTACTTCACCCAAGGCATTTTTCACATTGTTTTTGTCACCAAATTTCAGCTCCTGAAGGAGAAACAGAAGAGCATCACATCAACTTATTGTTTCTTTTGTGGACTGTAAGCAAGATCATATCATTTCATTGTGGTTCTCAGATGCCTGAAAGCTTCACATGGTCCAAAATAAACAAATATTCAGCATCTCTGCTGGATTAGGGATACTTGTAGCTCAGACAGCAAGCCACCAGGAGATGAATGGGTTTTTAAAAATCTATCAACACAGTTTCCTACTTCAGTTTCTGTCTGCAGGGTCTGATTGTTTTGTTGTTGTTGTTTTTAAATTAGCAGCCAGTAACCAATGTCTGAAAATGTCAACTTGAATTATCTGATCAACCTTTGAGTGACCATTTCTTGTACTCATTGGTTACCAGTAAAGAGTAAAATCATGAGCCAACAGCAAGAAAGTTTAGTTCAATTCCATGAAAAAACTAATTAGTTTTGGATATTATTCTTGTCTTATTTTGTCTGTAGTTTTTAAACAAAATTTTCTATGCAGGATTTCAAACTAAGAAATCTCCCACACTTCTACGTGAGGGGGGGACTGAAGTTAGGAAAGCTGGGTACCTAAAAAATTACAAGAAGATACCAGGATAAAACTGCTGCAAATAGTTGCGGTCAAGGGGTATGAGAACAAGCTTGTACCAGGAGATACAGGACATGTCCCACCAACAGCAAATCCAACAAGCCCTCATAGCAGGTCACTGAGGATCCAAGACCTTGGTGCATGGGTCAATGCCAGCCTATGTGTCATGGGTCGACAGACATCAAAAGGTCTGACTTGAAGGACATATACTTTTGTTTTCATTAAGTATTTAATAGAGAATTCACTGTGAAGAAAGATACAAAGTGGGCATGGTTGTGGTGGCTGCTTGTTATATCCTGTGATTAACCAATACTATGATGACACAAAACTGTAGTTATTGCAACAGACCTGATTCAGTCTTCACTGAACTGGCAAGTCTGAACTGAGTCTTTCTATTTGGCAACAGGAAGGCACTTGAAGGATATTTATCTAGAACACTGCCGATTAATCATATATGATACTTATGGTCTGTACTAAGAATGCGGAAGCATCTACAGTTGAAAGATGATTCACCAAGCTCAGCTGACTGATTACAAGGGCCTGAAAACCCATGAAAATTATTTTATGTTTCTTATCTTGAAGAAATGTGCAAAGCACAACTGCAAAAATATCTAAAGCTCTGACATGTTTGGCTTAATTAAAGCTTGCAAAACAAAGAATCCTCAGTATTGATATTCTCATCAGAACACGTTATTCCCTTTTTTTCATGGTAGTATCCTTAATTTCTCAACCAGTATGGAATTTCATTAAGAGAAGAGGGGAAGCTACACAGTAGTAATCACCATTCTCTCCCAACTATTATATCTGTTGATGTAATCAAATTAAAAATGAGCCAATAGTTTACAAGAAACAGAAAAATTTCTCACTTAACATCAGATAAGTTCTTCTACATTTTACTGTGACTATAGTATGGGTTTATGTGCTTTGCAAATAATTGCATTTTGTTTTTACTGACATTTTTACACAGCATCCAACTTTTTTTGGACCAGGAGTTATTTTGCTGCTCTTATTATTTGGGACAATAATTTTGGAGTATCTGATCATATTTGAAGTGACTCTCAGATGCCTCTGAGAATCAGCAGAAAATCTTCACATGTGGATTAAAACCACTCCAGTGACAGCAACAAAGACCAATGTCCTCTGCAAAAACCAGAGAGACAATCCTGAGGCTGTACTGAGAAATTCTGTCCATCAAAGTCATGAACAAAATCAGTGACAAAGGACAGTCCTGTCAGAGTCCAACTCCCACAGTGAATGGACAGTGAATCTAACCGTTTCCATCAATATCCAATATGTATTTCTGTGAAAAGCCAGTTTCAGCCCAAGTACTGTTCCAATTTAAGTTCAAATTTAGAGTCAACATCCATCAAATTACAAATTAAAATTCCTGATGTGTTTTTGCCCATTTCATAAAAATACATTCAGTGGAGCCTCGTAGACTTGAGGCTTGG
Source organism: Zenarchopterus dispar (assembly GCA_028564865.1). NCBI lineage: Eukaryota > Metazoa > Chordata > Actinopteri > Beloniformes > Zenarchopteridae > Zenarchopterus > Zenarchopterus dispar. Next base: position 4,794 of record JAOWBL010005055.1, on the reverse strand, counting down.
GTTTCTACAGTGGAAAGATGAAAACTGTGTACAATTTTCCATGTTAAATTTGTCAAGCGTGAAATACTATCTAAGCAAGTCATAAGCCTAACGTAATACTGAGAAACAGCCCCCTGTAGTGACTGTAACAACAGACACAGTGTCATAAGTCAAGTGCACCACCACAGAATACTCAAAGACACAAAACCCTTGCTTCATTTAGCAAACCATATGTGGAGTGGTTGGGCAAACTTCAATGCCCCTTCCAGGACTCTACTGATGCTAAAGAGTGGTCTGTGGACTGATAAAAACCTCTATTTTTAAAGCTAAAGTTTGTCAAATTAACTGTTACGGTTGATCTTGTCATGTCAGTGATTTAATCAACGGAAATATGTTACCGTCTTTTGGACTGATGACAATTCTGATCTCGGGGAAATGGCAGAGGGTGGTTCGAATGTCTGTGGTTCACTCTGGCTTTGCATATGCCTCCGGATGCACAGGTAAATGCGTCCATGGTAGATGACGACAGCATTCTGGTTGTCTGGAGGCGCTGAGTCCTCAGGTAACAAATGGCTGTGATGACTTTGTCTACCAGGTGAGATATCCTTCAGTACTTCCCAAGCTACACGGCTGGAGGAGACAAAAGACATTTGCATGGAATCCAGTCGAGAACAGAACTCTGTGCCCAGTAATGAGCGAACATTTTCCGCCACATTACTTCCTTGGCGTAATGCTGGTCCCTGACTTTTTCTTCCAATCACAGCAGGACATATCCATATGACTCTTGGAGAGTCGGGCAGTTTGCCAGAGGAGTTGCAGTTTGGGACAGAGAGGCCCATTTTTTTTAATATTGAATTTGGTAAACTCCACAACGGGATGTTCTTCACCTCAGCCTCCACAGGAATGTAGATCTCCCAGTCATTAGTGGCATCCATGCTGTCTACGTTTACCTGTGCACACACAAATGTTTATCAGTCAAGAATTAAACCACTTGATAGCTTAATAACAGTTCAGTTGGGATTACGCTGTGATAATACATCAGCAAAAACGAGGTGACATTTAGTCTTTTTTAGCTTGACAGACCGACAGTGTAAGACACAAATTTGCAAATCATAATACTTGTTAAAAAGGACAGACAACGCCTACTGTCTATAGTAAGAGTTTCATTCGTGTTGCAGATTTATTACACTCCTTTTCCTGACTATATCAGAGTAATAATTAAAACAATTTACAATGGATCACAAAAATTAGACATTAAAATACTGAAAATACATTACCCACACAGGTGAGCCACAATTTCAGCTGCAACATTCAGATGGTGGTGTCATAATTTGAGGTAAAACCACATGAAAGCACAAATTCATTCTGTCCAGTATCAACAGTTCAGGCCAGCATCATGGTGGATTATTTTCTGGTGGATTATTTTCTTGTCCCGCCTTTGTACCTTTAGTACAAATTAAGACTCATTTAAATGCTACAGCCTTCCTGAGTATATATTCTGATCATGTCTATGTCTCAATGACCAATGTCACAAAGCTCAAATCATCTCAGACTGGTTTCTTGAACATAATAAATTCATTTTCACAATAAGTTGTGTGGCTTCCACAGTCACCAGATCTCAGTTCAGAGGACCACCTTCAGAATGTGGTGGAAATCCTGTATTATTAGTTACCTGATCATCATAAGGGGTTATTTGTATGTTTACATACGACCTTGAAGTTCGCTTCTCATTCATAACTTTGCAATAACCAGAAGGCTACAGTCAGTCCACTGCATTTGTTTTTTAGAGTAATGAGGCCAACTTATATCAGATCCAGCTCAAAATCAACAATGATTAGACTGCTCAAAACCGAATCAAATCACGTCTTTGGTAGTAAAGAGTAAATTAAACACAGTTTGCGATTTGTGAAACCTATTTTCAATTTATGAAAAAAAAAAAGCAGTTTCACTGCATTTTTGACATTTAGAGCATCTATCACCAGGTCTTGATAATAAACCATGATATCTACACTGTTAAAACCTGGATCAAATGACCTCTTACATAATAAATAATATGTCAAACACAGTATGTGATTTGTGAAACTTTTGGGTTATTTGGGAAAATGTCAAATAGGCTAATTTCCTCCTGTGTTGACGGTCAGACCACCTTAGTCCATCCATTCATTATTCATACTCGCTTACAGTCTACGTATTTATGTTTTTGAACGGTCTTAAGCCCTAAAATAGGGTGGAATGGCCATTTAAACCTCTGGCGAATCAGGAAGTAACTTCAGTGTTTTTTTTCGTGGCTGCTATGACTGACGCACCTTCCCGCGACACAACGGGGTTTTCTATCGGTACATCTGTTTGTGTCCCCCATCAACTAAACCGTGTTTTTTACCTGCTTTGGAGAACGTAGTTAGATGTCAAATTAATTTATAATTGTAATATATGTACTTGTAAAATGCGTTTTATTATGGTCTACGCTTAATTGTGAAATACAACATTTATTTTTCCGGCGGAAGAGTTTCACCAAACTGTCCATATTCGCCCCCAGACTACAGAAACCGCAAAGAGACACCTCAAAACTTCCCCTTATTTTAAACAAGCACTATATTGTTAGATTGATATATTCATTTGTAGCTAAATTACATTTTTCCTCGGAAGCGTTTAAAATTTTCGTGAACGATAAAGAAACCTAGAGAAAAAGATAGAAGTCAACTAAATGGTCAATCAAACGGGACATTCAGCTAACGCTTTCTCGGTTTTAACAATACTAAATTGTCTAAAGTGTTACACTGAGCACATACCTTGATGTGGCAGCCTACCTCCGGTTACAGACGTCTGTTTAGTTCATCTTAGGTTTCTTTAGCGTTTCCAGTTGTTCGTAAACCGAAAGGACTTCCGGAAACAACCTTCCAGAATGAAGGCGTGTTCAAATCCAACCGTGTGATTCCACGCTAAATGCACTGTATATCACTGGACAGACGACTAAGTCATCCATAGGTTTTTCTGCAGAGTCGTTTTCTAATATTGCACAGCGCCATGTTGCCCACCATATGTCAATCAAAACACGGGTACCAGCTCCTTTGGATGAACAGGCGCGCTGTGGAGTTACTTAGGGATGTTTGCCGTCAGCCTCCACTAACTCCTGCTTTAATAGATTGACTCACTTTTGGAGCTAACCTCCAGTGATCAGTCGATGAACTGCCGTTTTTTTTTTTTGTTTGTTTGTTTGTTTTTACCTCTGAGATGGCTTCAATATGGAAGCTAAACCTGGTTTATACTTAGCAGTTTCACACGAAGGCTGATGCACACTGCCCACACTGGCTCTGGCATTTATACTTCTGCGTTATTGTTTGTGTTGCTCTAATTACACCACCAACCTCTATGTGGCAGTGTAGATTCTTTTTCTTCAGTAAGGTAGCTTGGAGTATCAAGTTTCCTTTTGTTTACTTCCTGTATGTAGCTCAGACATAGCTATAGCGTAAACAAAGTCAGTTTTATGTACATTGAAGCTAAAACGTTGAGCACCAGTCATTTTTACAGACATTGCAGCAAATTATTGTTCTATCCAACTTGAAAACGACAAAGAAGAAATAGTGGCGGGTAATGTATAAACGAAAAAGAACAAATCTACCCATCATGTTTCCTATTGTCTGGGCCGATGCAAAACCAGGCATTTTGAGAGAGGTGCATGTCAGGCTATAATGTAGCGTATGCCATCAGGTTCACACCTACACTGTAGCTTTGACATTGAAGTATAAATCTGGCTTTAGACCGCTGGCTCCTGACCATGGCTAACTATGAGTGACATTAAGTGGGCATGTTCATCCAGCTGCCCAAGGTCTCTTTGTTCCAACCTATGCAAGGTAGCATCATACAGTACAAGTTCAAAGCCACTCTTCAGAGAACATATGAGTAACATCAAAGAAGGTCTCTCCAGTAATTATACATTCTATGTTCCACACATAAAAGTGAGTCAATGGAGAAGGGGTGCCCCTCTGCACCTGAAAGACAGGGCATTAGGTGTGATTCTTTTAGCAAGGATTCAGGGTAAATCTGCCAGACAGGAACCTCTAATGACAGTCTCTCCAGCCTCTTTAGCCTCTTTAGAAGAAGAGGTTAGGGTTGCATGTTATGTCCAAAGAGAAAGAAGAAGAAACACGGAACCAATGGATACTACTTGTGTTTTTGTTTGCCTTTTTAAATAACACTGCATTGGTAGTGATTGAGATTAAAAGAAAAAACCCCAACAGACCTCTACGTAACATACAAACAAGGTCTGAACTGAATTGTTTGGTCCATCTATCATTTTTTTCATCAAATGTACTCACAGTAAAATGTTTCTGGTCGAAATAGTTAAAATGAGTTGTGTTTACATGATTTATGCTCATGCGAGTACTGAACATAATTTTGAAATCTCAATTAGCAGACATCCCCCACCAGAAGGTTCCTGATGGCTAACCTGAGTACCTCTCCTACTACAGGAATGCTTTTGAGCCCTGTAAAGGTTCCTGAAGGCCACTTTTGCAGGACCATTCCTGGTAATGGAGATCCCTCAACGATCTGATCTCAATTTACGTGGAACTCCCGCTAGTGGAAACGTGCCCTATGACTCTCAAGAGGTTAGGGTTGCATGTTATGTCCGAAACTATCCCCTATTATACCCCTCCCTGAGCCAACACCTTATCATGGTGGAGGGGTTTGAGTGTTCCAATGATCCTAGGAGCTCAGTTGTCCGGGGCTTAAGCCCCTTGTAGGGTCACCCAAGACAAACAGGTCCTAGGTGAGGAGCCAGACAAAGCACGGCTCACAAGACCTCCATGAAGAACA
>JAOWBL010005054.1:0-10546 GCA_028564865.1 Zenarchopterus dispar | reverse complement strand
ACACGCACAAACATGACCGTTTGTATCTTCTCGGGTCTTCTGTCTTTGGCGGTTGCTCTCCATCCTTAAAGGTTCACGGCAACCGACTCGTTTCAACATGAAGAACATAATTTAGTTTGATGAGTTATAAACCTGCGTCTTCACAGCTGGAAGAACATGTCTGAGTTAGTTTTACCCCTCTTTTTGGTCCACTCCTCCTGATCAAACATGTAAACAAGAATCCTGAGAGGCGTGGGGGACAGAGAAAAACATCAAATCTACTTTGTTTTATCAGTTGTGTTCGAAGCTACTAATAACAAACATCAACCTGGAAAGAGTTGGAAAACCATCTCGGAACAAGATGACTTAGTCCAGGGTTAGACGGCCCACTTCTGATTCTGTAAGCAATATCAGCGGAGGCCACGCCCACTTATGATTATCCAGTGACATCAATAGATGCCACGCCCACTTCCAATTGTGTCAGTGACATGAATGGAGGTCACGCCCAGTCTTGTCATGAGGTTAGACATTCTAGCCTACTCCAGCGCAGATGTGATGGACCTCCCATTGCCATGGTTACAGTCTAACGTCACTCAGGGCAGAGGAGTCAGGGGCGTACAGAGACTCCTAATTCAGGTAATTATACTGGTTTAAATGTGTTGAAACATCCAGACAACAGTAAACTCTCTAAAAGAGCGCGGATCGGACGACGAGCCACCAAGGGGAACATCTGGAAGTTTATTCCAACTTTAACAAACAAATCCTCTTCATCCCATCATAAGTGAGCTTCAAGTCTGGAACATTTTCATTTTCATGCGTTTTTAGAGATTATCCGGAGACATGAAACCGTGAGGCCATTTCAACAGTAGAAGAAGAAAACAGGTTTTATTTAACGTTTCATAAGGCGTAGAGAAATAAAAGGTTTCTCTAAGTCTCAGATCTGACAAGATGAAAGATTTCAGTCAGTTTCTTCAAGTCAAAGATGGTTGTTAAAGTTCTGGTCTCATCTGAGGTTGTGTCACGAAGAAGATTTGACATAAAACTTAAAAATGTTCAGCTGATATGCAGCTTTCACTGTGGTGACCCCTAAAAAAGTTAGTAAAAAACAAGTTGGCCACTCGTGACCCACAGACACTCATGACGACAGATACTCATAGACTCAGTACTGCTGGACTTTACTGGACTTCAGTGGACTTTGGTGGACTTTAGTTGACTTTAATGGACTTTGGTGGACTTTACTGGACTTCGGTGGACTTTAGTTGACATTAGTGGACTTTACTGGACTTCGGTGGACTTTACTGGACTTTGGTGGACTTTACTGGACTTCGGTGGACTTTAGTTAACATTAGTGGACTTTACTGGACTTTGGTGGACTTTGGTGGACTTTAGTTGACATTGGTGGACTTTACTGGACTTCAGTAGACTTTAGTTGACATTAGTGGACTTTGGTGGACTTTACTGGACTTCAGTGGACTTTAGTTGACATTAGTGGACTTTACTGGACTTTGGTGGACTTTAGTTGACATTAGTGGACTTTGGTGGACTTTACTGGACTTCGGTGGACTTTAGTTGACATTAGTGGACTTTACTGGACTTTACTGGACTTCGGGGGACTTTAGTTGACATTAATGGACTTTCGTAGACTTTACTGGACTTTGGTGGACTTTACTGGAGTTGTCTCAGACCTGGCCCTCAGCTTCTCCAGCTGTTGGACAACATCGTGCTCTGAAGATTCCCCCAAAGACAAGTCAGATATTGCCCTCTGAGGCTGGTGTAGACCACCACCAGAGATGGATGTTGATGATGATGATGATGAAGGTTTAAATGAATGTTTTACTGAGAAGATGACAAAACTGTACATTTGAAGTATCTCTACCTTTCTAGATGGATTTTCTTTGGCATCTTTTCAAATATCTGTTTTGAACTTGTTTGTTGTGCAACTACGAGGAAGTTTAACCATTGTGGGGAAACAAAAGTTTGGAAGCTGACTTTTGTTTTTATGTCTAGACGCGTGCTCTGTGGATTGGAGGTAATCTCCCACTGTGACGTCCTCCAGATGCTCGCCACATTTCTCCCCATCTTTGTGTCTGTGTTGCAGGAAAACTTTCAACAGCCAGCCCTTCCAGCATGGTGGGGGGGCGGGGCCTGCTGCTCTGCCTCATTTCAGCCATGTGTTTCTACGGCAACGCCGCCCAGATGACAGGTGGGTGTGGTTATGCAGCTCGGCTTCTTTCACAAACTGTGGATGAGGCCAAGCGACAAGTCCTGAAGCTGTCTCAAGGTAATGCCAGTCGGTCCATCTGGTGTTCAGATGATCCTAACAGTCGTGTCAGGGGCAACGGAGAAAACATCTCCCCTTTTGTTTTTCTTCCTCTCACGTCTGTGACGACTAATTACCTTATAAAATGACTCACTCTCAGGACGCTTTCTTTAAGAACGTCATACATTTATTAATGACGATAATGTCCAGAAGGAACCTCAAACAAATGTTTTTTTGTTTTTGTTTTTCTCCATCAGCTTTATTTAAGTTGTCATTTTACAACCTCTTTTTATATCATACCTGCAATACACAACAGAAAAGGTCGGGACAGTAAAAATGTACTTTTCAGATTCAGAGGCAAGTTAGATGGGCAAGGCCATCACCAGGAGGTTGAAGGTCACGTGCTTAAAATTGTTTTTTTTACTTATTCAAATAAACAGTGTTGCTGTTGTCATATTTTTGGTTTTAAAACTCCAACCTTCTTGGTAATGGACGGCTCAGGACAAGCAGAGTCCAGGAGCTGTGTCTCCAGAATCTGGCTTCACGTTTTTCTTGTTGAGAAGTTCATGGACGTCCTTGAAGGCAGAATATGTGGCTCAAAAATGCCAGAGTCGTTTTTGCATTAATGCCGCTCTGATAGAAGTGGACTTCTCTGAGAGTGGCAAGAACTTCCTCTGGTCCATGTCTAGAGTGGTGGACATCATGATACCAAACATTTAACCCTTTAAACAGTGAGACTGAAGACACCTGAGATGTTCAGGTTAACATGTCACTATGGAAACATGAGTTTACATCTTCTCTAGAGGAACCAACTCATTTGTCCAGACCAGTTTTGTTATTTTTTATTTATTTATTTTTTTTTTTACAGTCGTGAATGTTTTTGTAAGTCGAGAACGGATATTGTTGAATTTTCTATCATAACGTGTGTTTTTGATCCACTTCACCAACTTTATTCATCTTTAACAGAAAACCAAAATGTGATTTTTAGTTGTCAGTGTTTCAGTAAATTATTACTATTATAATTTTTTTTACTTTCCAGTTACTTCACTGGCCATTCTGGCTTTTTCTTTTTAGAATAGAAAGACACTGATAGATTTTGGTGAATAATCAAACGTTTGATTATTTTTACGACCAATTTGATGATTATACATTCTGCAGGTGGCTTCCTTGTTTTCTAACTTTCATCTCTGTCCTATCCAGAATGTGCCAGAGCAACCGTTGGAGACATCGTCTTCTTGGTCGACGGCTCTTCCAGCATCGGCATCGCCAACTTCCAGGAAGTCCGGCAGTTCCTGCACAGCTTCATCTCCGGCCTTGACATCGGCCCAGACAAAGTTCGGATTGGCTTGGCTCAGTACAGCGACAGACCCTACAAGGAGTTCCTGCTCAACGAACACCTGGACCTCCAGTCCCTGCTGGCTCAAGTTGACACGTTTCCCTACCGGGCGGGAGGTACCGAGACGGGGAAGGCCATCGACTTCCTGCGGTTGAAGTACTTCACCAAGGAGGCGGGGAGCCGAATCGAGCAGCGAGTGCCTCAGATCGCTGTGGTCATCACCGACGGAGACTCTGCAGATGAGGTGATGACTCCCGCCCAGGAGCTGCGGAAGAAGGGAGTCATCGTGTTTGGCATCGGGGTGGGCGAGGCCAACCTGAAGGAGCTGGAGTCCATCGCCAACCGACCTCCCCAGCACTTCCTGTTTACCACAAACAGCTACCAGACTCTGAAGAGGATGACAGAGGGTCTGCTGCAGACGGTCTGCATCTCCATGGAGGACCAGAGGCAAGGTGAGGCCAAGAGCTGGAGACAGGAGATGTCCCTGTAGAGCTCTGGACTGGACTAGGGACAGGTTTGGACACACCTGCTTCTTCAGAACAAATGAGGAGGTGTTTCCAAACCTTTGACTGAAACACGAGTTAACAGGTAAGAGTCCTCTCGAGACAAACCAAACCAGAGACTCGACTCACTCGACATCACCCACGTGAAGTTTGAGGTAGGGGAGGTCATGGTTCTCCACACTGTCATGTGCAGATGTCAGATCAAAGCCCAGTCAGAACCGGGTCAGATTGAAGCCCGGTAGGAACCAGGTCAGATCAAAACCTGGTCAGAACCGGGTCTGAACAAGCTGGGGCTTGATCAACAGGTTGTCTGTAACTACGAACCATAGTTTCATTTTTCACCAAGTTCGGTTAATCTTCACAAACGTTGTTTCTTCTCCAGCTCCACCAAACCACGTGTCGTCATTGTTTCCATGACGACCGGCCTGACATAGCGAGACGAAAAGCATGGCGACACAATTGCGCATTTTAACGGAGAGTTTAAACAAACATTTTGTAAATGAAGCATGACGGCAGATGGAAGACGTTTGTCCGCGACTGCTTGTGTTTGCTTTCTGTTGCCATGTTTGTTTATGTCTCTGTGTTTGTTTATGACCCACAATGCACTGCACAGATGTCTACTGAAGCCGTCTGTGGAGTCCAGCTGAAGTTATGGCGAATCATAGTCGCTGAATTTTCACACCACAAGTGGACCACGAGGTCAGAGACCTCGGTACCACCGGTTTAGAAACATTGTTAATACCCAGAGTTCCTTTGGGCTGATGACTAATGTCTTAAAACTGTAGATGACTTCTGATCATCCATCTGAAGACGTTGGGGGTATCCCTCTGATTTATCTTGGGATTTACCAGCTCTACCAGCTGTCTGAGATGGACCGGAACCATGAAGTAGTTTGGTCTTTTTTAGTTCCTCTAGAGGTGGTTTTATTGACAGAAAAACTAACTTTTTGATTTGATTTGATTTGTTGTCTTTCAGCTTTGCAACAAAAGTTTGCAGACATCTTCTTCCTTGTGGACAGCGGCATAACTCAGGAACAGTTTGTGCAGGTTCATACCCTCCTCTTTCTACTGGTAAACCACATGAACTTCGGAGCTTCTGCCTATCGTCTGGGCTTGGCCCAGTATGGTCAAGATGTCCAGATGGAGTTTCTTCTAAATAAACACCAAACCAAAGAGGAGGTCCAGACCGCCCTCAAGCGCTTCCGCTACCGCACAATTCCACCTACCGAGCCTCGCAACCTGGGCTCCGCCCTGCAGTACGCCAGCCAAAACTTCTTCACTGAAGAGGCGGGAGGTCGGGCGGAAAAGGGCGTCCGACAGTTCTTGGTTGTCCTGAGTGGAAAAGACTCGGACGACTCGGTGTATCTGCAGTCACGGATGATCAAGTCGGCCGGCGTCACCGTGGTGGGAATGAGTCTTGGTATTTCCATGGAAGAGCTACGAGTGTTAGCCAGTGACTCGTATGCCTACGATATCTCAGTCGCCAGTGCGGCACCGACCCTCAAGGCTGTTTTTGAAAACGAGGAAGTGGAGAGCGTCGTGGTTCAAGGTAAAGACCCTTCGATTCACGAGTTACAGGAGTTTTATTCAGCTGTACTTTTCATCAGCTGTAGCTCGGTTACATCAGAAACCTCAATCAAAAACCTCTTGGGTGTGGGACACCTGACGGTCTCCATCAGGGTCTACCACGGGGGTGGCCAACCCTGATCCTTGAGAGCTGCAGTCCTGCATGTTTTAGATGTTTCCCTGCTTCTTCACACCATGATACAAGTGGCTGTGTCATTGACAGAGTTGTTCAGACCTTCATGACAACCTGTTAACGACCTTTAATTAGAATTAGGTGTGTTGAAGCAGGGAGGCATCTAAAACCTGCAGGACCAGGGTTGGCCACTGCTGGTCTACCACAACACTGCCCACAACATCAACCACAACACAGACCACAACAACAACCACAACACTGACCAAAACACTGACCACAACAACGTCCACAACAACAACCAAAACACTGACCACAACACAGACCACAACATCAACCACAACACAGACCACAACAACAACCACCACAACAACGTCCACAACAACAACCAAAACACTGACCACAACACTGACCACAACACCGACCACAACACTGACCACAACAACGTCCACAACAACAACCAAAACACTGACCACAACACTGACCACAACAACAACCACAACACTGACCAAAACACTGACCACAACACTGACCACAACAACATCCACAACAACAACCAAAACACTGACCACAACACAGACCACAACATCAACCACAACACAGACCACAACAACAACCACAAAACTGACCAAAACACTGACCACAACAACGTCCACAACACCAACCACAACACTGACCAAAACACTGACCACAACAACAACCACAACACTGACCAAAACACTGACCACAACACTGACCACAACACTGACCACAACAACGTCCACAACAACAACAACAACCAAAACACTGACCACAACACAGACCACAACATCAACCACAACACAGACCACAGCAACAACCACAACACTGACCAAAACACTGACCACAACAATGTCCACAACAACAACCACAACACTGACCAAAACACTGACCACAACACTGACCACAACACTGACCACAACACCGACCACAACACTGACCCCAACAACGTCCACAACATCAACCACAACACAGACCACAACAACAACAACCACAACACTGACCACAACACCGACCACAACACAGACCACAATGTCCACAACATCAACCACAACACAGACCACATCATCAACCACAACACCAACCACAACATCAACCACGACACAGACCACAACACTGACCACAACACTGACCACAATGTCCACAACATCAACCAAAACACTGACCACAACACAGACCACAACAACAACAACCACAACACTGACCACAACACAGACCACAACAACATCAACCACAACACAGACCACATCATCAACCACAACACCAACCACAACATCAACCACAACACAGACCACAGCAACGTCCAGAAACAGACCACAACATCAACCACAACACAGACCACAACAACAACCACAACACTGACCACAACAACAACAACCACAACACAGACCACAACACTGACCACAACAACAACAACCACAACACTGACCACAACACCGACCACAACAACGTCCACAACATCAACCACAACACAGACCCCAACATCAACCACAACACAGACCACAACAACAACCACAACACTGACCACATCATCAACCACAACACAGACCACAGCAACGTCCAGAAACTGACCACAACATCAACCACAACATCAACCACAACAACGTCCTCTCTGAAAGCATTGATGATAACACCGTGACACTTAACAGCCAAAATATAACATGATTGGAATATGCATGGACTGTTTTCACATAAATAACTAAAATTAGCGGTTTTATTTGCATTTACATTTAGTGCCTGGTTAGACACCTCTGCTCAGTTTATTACAGCCAGATGGCATGCAGCTTACAACGTCACCTGCTGGCTGTGCTGCATATAGCAGTTTAGTTTGTTCCATAAATGGGGTCAGAGAAAACTGCTGTGATATCACTCGCAGGTTCTGGAGAGGGATGTTGATGTGTCACTGCAGGAACCAAAGGAGCAACATCTGGTTAGCTGGTCAGATGTGAACCTGGAGTATACTGCTAATTCCTCTGTAGCTGGTGGCTAGCGGTTGTAGCTTCAGTGCTGTGAATCAAGACGTAAAGGACTCACTGTTCTGATGACTGCGCTAACTGCATCAGTTTTTGGCCAGGAGGAGGCAGATTCAACCCAGTTTCAGGTGTGCTGGTCAGGTGACCATCAGACACCAACTGGACTGCTTCAAGCTCATTACCTCTGAAGGTGCTTCAACAAAGTCCTAGTTTAGGGGTGTCCATGGATGGAAGTGTTTCCCATTATTGTTGTGTCTGTTTTCAACACACCGCTACTTGAGTGGACTTGTTCTGATACCGATCCCACTAAATACTGCTGATAGTATCGGGGAGTACTTACTTCTAAAACCAGGTCATTGATTTTTATTTAATGTGATGAAAGCCAGTGCAGGAAGTTCTGCCTTGCAGCTTCCTGCGTGCAGTCTCCAGGTGAGATGTGATCTCATCATCTCCAGTGAAAAACCTCATCCAAAGAATCAGAGACGTTTCTGTTCTCGGGTTTTATCTGCTACCACAGATATACTCTTCTTTTTAATGACATGTTTAAATAATAAATAAATGAAAGTTAATGTATTTCCGAGCTGGGAGGCGGTACCAGACGGGTCCAGATGTCCAGTCGTCCAGGACAGTCGTGCCCGTCATTGTTCTGGTTTCTGCATTCATTTGAAAAATTTCTCTCATTTCTGGATGGCTGACCTCCAGAGTTTGTGTTTTTTCCACCTCTGGAAACTTCAGCCTGGAATAACTATCATGTCACAGTTTTCCAGCCTAAAATAACGATCATTAACTCGCTCCAACAGCTATTACACAGAGGAACATTACTGAACAGTTTGGAGGTGAGGTTTTTTACAGATTTGAAAACTTCTACTTATTTTTACTCCGAAGAGACTCGTCATCTCTGGGAGGTTATTTTTTATCCTGAGTGGTGTCATTGACATGATGCTAATTAGCCTAATCAGCTGCAGATGTTCCTCCAGGTGTTTTGTCTCAGTGATATTCATTTTCCAGGCTTTTGTTGCTCATGTCCCAGGTATTCCTGCCTTCAGATTTAAAACGATCTGCTGCTTCTCATGACAGGGTCTCACTTTGAACTTATTAAATGTTTTCAGTGTTTTTATGATCATTTCCTGACTTTCCCACAGCTGTCATGGACTGTTGGACGTTAAGTTCTTGTGCTAGGGCTTAGAAGTTATTGGTTTCGTTTCCCTGACTTCGTGGTTCTTTCCATAGATTGTAAAGCTGCTAAACTGGTAGACATTGTGTTCATCGTCGATGGATCCGGAAGCATCAGGATCGCCAACTTCCAGCTGGTACGCAGCTTCCTGTACTCAATCGTTAGTGGGCTGGAGATTGGTCCCACCAGGGTCCAAGTGGGCATTGTGATATACACCAATATTCCTAAAGCGCTGGTCTACCTGGACACATTCACCAGGAAGGATGAGCTGCTGAACTTCATCAAGATCCTGCCCTACAGAGGAGGAGGAACCCACACAGGAGCTGCCCTGAAGTTCACCCAAGAAATGGTCCTCGTCAAGGACAGAGGAAGCAGGAAGGACAAAGGCGTCCAGCAGGTAGCGGTGGTGATCACCGATGGGAAATCTGAGGACAGCGTGGCCAACAAAGCAGCTTTTCTTCGGCGCTCTGGAGTCACCATCTACTCCATAGGAGTCCATAACGCCAGCAAGGCTGAGCTCGTACAGATCGCCTCGTATCCTCCCAGAAAGCACGTGTTCATGGTGGACAGCTTCGCCCTGCTGAAGTCTGTGGAGCAGAGCCTGAAGAAGACCCTCTGCACCAACATCATCCGCCAGGCAGTTTCAGTCAGCAGACGGAGAACTGCCATCAAAAAAGGTCTGAGCAGTCGTCGTCATTCTTCCTCAGATACACCTGAACTTCCAATGACTTCACGCTAAACGTGTTTTTATTTCGTTTATAGGATGTCAACAAACAGATGAAGCTGATATCTTCTTCCTGATTGACCATTCGGGAAGCGTTTACCCCAGTGACTTCAAAGACACGAAGAACTTCATCATTGAGTTTCTCAGCACTTTCCGAATTGGACAGGGACATGTTCGCATTGGGGTCGCAAAATTTGCCGATTCACCAACCCTGGAATTTGATCTGGGAACTTATGCAGATGCAGAGTCGGTGAAGAAAGCGGTGGAAGTGATTCAACAACTAGGCGGTGGAACAACGACAGGGATAGCGCTGGTCTTCATGGGTCCACTCTTCAAGAGGGCAAAGGTCACACGCGGTGGCAAAATTCCACAGTACCTGGTGGTGATCACTGATGGGGAATCCTCCGATAAGGTCAAAGGACCCGCAGAGCTGCTGAGGGCACAGGGCATCATCATCTATGCTATTGGCGTGAAGAAGGCTGACATGGATCAGCTGAATGAGATTACTGGAGACCCCAAGAAGACATTCTTTGCCAATTATTTCGATGTGCTGAATCTCTTCAAGGACGAAATCATCACAGATATCTGCTCTACAGAAGGTGAGGAAAAATGACCAGATAACATGACGAGGTAAAAATCACCAGGTAAACTCAACAGGTAAACTCACCAGGTAAAAATGACCAGGAAAACTGACCAGGTAAACTGCCAGGTAACGATGACCAGGTTTGTGTTGCTCTTCCTACAGTTTGTCAAAACATACCCAGCGACGTTATTTTCCTGGTAGACAGCTCTGGGAACATCGACCCCGACGACTACAACACAATGAAGGACTTTGTGAAATCTCTCATCAGCAAGTTCTACGTTGGGCAGGATAACGTGCGCGT
>JAOWBL010005053.1:0-46337 GCA_028564865.1 Zenarchopterus dispar | reverse complement strand
ATATATATATATATATATATATATATATATATATATATATATATATATATATATATATATATATATATATATAAGGTGGTTTGTTCTCATTCAGAAGCTCCTGCTAGATGCCAGAAATGTTTCACCATGTCTCCCTGTGGTTTCTTTATTCACAAAGTATGCTTCATGGATTAAAAATACACTTTTTTTTGTCTCATACTCTGCCTCCGTCATCATTGTTGTGGTCCAGATACTCAGTGGTTACAATCTAAATATTTCCAGAATATAAAAAAAGCACGGTAAATATGTTTTTTGTTCTTGTCCTTTTCATTTGACAATTTATTCTTCTCCTCATTTCATAATTTCAATTCTAGTGTCTTTTCATAAATGTTACATTCACACCTGTTTTCCCATCTGCCTCACCTCAACAGTCTCCTTTTAACATTTTTCCTTCTTGTCATTACTTCTTTTATTTTCTACTGAATATAACTGTACAGTAAATAAGCAGTAAATAACTATAGAGGAAAAAACATAGCTTGTAGAATCCCTTTTTTAACCTGATAACTTTATGCACAGGCAGCACTGTACCATAATTTGGAACAACTGCATCTTTAATTTTGGACAAAAATAGAACAAATGACAGTAGAAATAAACCCAAGGGGCTTCTTCAGACATATGACAGAGAATAATGCTTATTTCAAGAACTGAATATGTTTTAAACAAGGCAGAGTAAAGATAGTGTTTGTGTGCATGACTGGGTTTTCTACACAATCTGCACACAAACACTTTGGGATGCTTTCAATGAAATAGGGTCAAATAAAATAATTCATACAGTCAGATATTCATCAAAACAAAATAAAGGAATAAAAGCAAAACTAAAAACAATAAAATAAGATGCAATGAAAGAGTAAATCTTATTACTAGTTAAAACTACAAAGTGTTTGTATGATAAAGAGGAAAGACATGGTGCTAAACAGGAACAAAATTTTAATGATTAAAAATACATTTTGATGAGAGTTTTAAAATGACTAGTGGTGCTACAGCTTTGATATTAAAAGACAACCTGTTTTACAGTCTAGGAGCCACCGGTTTGTAGACCTTAGTGTAGACTTTTTTTAGAAGTTTGCACAAGTGGTGTTGCTCTGCCCTTAAAGCTGAGGCTGCACTGGAAATAGAGTTGCAGTGGTCTTGTGTTGCAGCAGTTTTGAAGCATCCTTTGGTCCCACCAAGTGGCATTTCAAAAGCAGAGTGCTTGCAAGTGCTGCCTGCTCAGATGGGATCCTAATTACATTAGATTACAAGCTTACCAGAAAGTTTCAGGGTCATATTATAATTTCTTGATAACCTCCTTGCTTAAAGACACATATCTCACCATGTCTTTCTCTTTCTCGAATTATAAATAAAAAAGTAGTTCATAAAGGGATAAAAAAAGTACATAAAGGAATAATACATAAAAAACAGAATGCATTGAAAATACATTTAAAATGCATTTTCTTTGGCATGTATGTGGTTCAAATCTCTTCTAAAACCATTGTTTACACAGCCTCCTGCAGTGTTGATGTATGAGTCAGAACCTGTTTATGGGTTTTTGTGTTTTGAAATTTCACTGGATGCTCTATGTCTGACTTTCTGCCAGCTTCAGTTGCTGTGTGTAAATTGACTCACATAATACATATTTTAGGCAGAGCATAAAAGATGGTCAGTTTTGGGACGCCTTGAAACCACTCCACATCCCTCTAGTGAGATCATGCTCATTGACTGGAGTGACTAGGCTTCACAGTGGCAGCAGTTCCACTGTTTTGTGCACTTCCACGCCTGGTGGGACTTGCCTATAAGACCACTTAAAAACAAATAACATTTTTAACTAGATTCTGAAATGGTCAGGAAGCCAGTGTAACAAGCCCAGTACAGGAGTTATGTGATTAAATTGTTCATAATCCAGATGAGATGTCAGAGAAACATAAATAACTGCTCTCAAACTCATATGGAGATATGCCTTCACCTAACTGAACTAATCTGCTTGTCAAATTTGAAGGTGCGGTCAAAAATATCACCAAGGTTCCTGACAGCTGCTTGACAGTAAGAGTCTAACTATGGGATTGTCACTGTAACCATCTACAAGGTTAACAACTTTAAAAAATGATTTTTGTTTTGAATTTGTTCAAGTTTAAGAAGTTTGACTCCATCCAGGATTGTGGATCTGTAAGAAAGCTCAGCAGAGCCCTGATGTTAATATAGCCCTTTGCTTTTATTGGCAGGTAGATCTAAAGATCATCTGCACAACAACAAAAAGAGATGTACTTTTCACAAATTTACCCCAAGGGACTACTGTATGAAGAAAGAGAACAGGGCCCAATGTGTAGCCTTGAGGAACTCCATGACCGAGTGGGAACAGAGCTGAAGAATATTTACCTACATTAAGAATAAAACACTTTTATGTGACAAAAAAAAAAATGGAAAAATAGAAGATAGATAGATAGATAGATTATAATACCATAGGTTTGAACAAGGACATGGTCATTTTTGCATTTTTCTTGGTTTAGCCCACTGTTTTAGTTTATTTTATTTTCCTTATGTTCATGTACACTTTCAAATCAAATTAAATCAAGGATGTTGTGATTTGCTGTGACAAAGGAAGTGGACAAGTCCAACAGCAGAATCAACTCATTCGGAAAAGGTTTGTCAAAAACAGAGCTGTATTCTCAAATATCACTGACATGCATAAAAGAAAAATTAAAGAATTAAAAAATAGGCACAGTGTGATATGATCAGAAAATAAGAAAATGTTGTCAGCAATAAGCCCAAAAATCAGGCTCTGTCATGGTTTGAGATTTTATCAGTGCTTTTGGGAAAAGCCACTTTCACTTTTGTGATGGTACCTTTAATGCAGAGGAGCATTAAAGGTACCAGGATGAGAAGGTGAAATTGTTCCTGTGATCACAGATCTCCATGCTTGGGATGTTATCGTCAACAGTGGCACAGCCATAGAGGAATACAATAACTCCAACGATTGCAGCAGGGATAAGCATCTGCGATTTAAGTAGTACATGGTGCTTTCAAGAAGTCATCTATTCCAGGGACTGTCTGTACTTGTGAAATGAAAAAATGGCAACAATTGTTACAGACCTTCCAAACCATTTTCAGCAAAGAGACAAAATGAAAGAAGGCTCCTTCAGTATTGTGAAAAGGACCATTATAGTCTAAAAATCTTTATTGTCCCTAACTTTTTTGTAGTTTATTCCAGCTCTGAAATGCAAAAATTGTGTAAATCAACAAAAGATATGAAGTTGCTGATTAAAACATGAAATGTCATTATAATGAACATTAAATGTCTTTGGTCTTACTGGGGCCTTTCCCAGCTGCCAGTGGGAGAGGCAAGGTACACTGTTGACAGGTTAAGAAAATATTTTATAAAATGCTGATATTTAAAAAGTAGCCTAGCCAAAGAAAATAATAGATCACATGGAATTGTCTCTTTATTTCAATCCTTCATCTTGAGCACACAAGTGCTGGTGAGTAACAGTGGAGAACAAGAACTCACCCTTAAAAGCAGTGGACCTCCAGTGAAATCAGACAGACAGTGTGAGTGGGGTTATCTGCCTCGACTGGGAGAAGTGATTGAGGTAGTGATTTGAAAAAACATTTACTTTCTGGCACAAATCACTACTGCTAATAGCAACATCTAATTTTCTTGTAATGTTTGTTTGATATCTCCAGTGTCATGAGAAAATAGTTCACATAAATAAATTTGCCAAATGATGACAAGGTTTTTCCATGATTGTTGATCAACTGCATCCACAATTGAATTGTCTGGATATAAATATCATTTCTGACACTTGCCAAGCCAATCCTCAGCCTCTAAAGGATAGTTGTTTTGCTCTTACCCATGATGTGTTGTTGAGGTGTGTCACCCAAAATACTGAATGAAACCCACAAAACTAGGTTAAACACATGGCAAGTTATGGATGAGTGCCCCTTGGTCAGCAGGTTTGTTTCCCAGGGTTTTTGGGAATCTAGAAAGTCACACATGGAGGCTTTTACTTCTAGGAGCCAATTATCCTGGTGGTAAGCCCTTCACCCACCATCACTGGATTTATAACCAATCATAAATCACAGTAGAGACATCCCAAAGAACCCCTGGGCTCGAGGAAGCAAGGAAATAGGAGTCTGGCTTGTTAACTTTTTATCTCATGACTTTATTTCTACTTTACCTTTGTAATTTGGGTTCTCTAGTAATTAACTACAAAGAAACCCTGAGCACATCAATGAACACTAAAAGTAAAGTCCTGGGGTGGGATTACAGCTCAAAGAGCCTGACCTGTGGCTCAGCTTTGTCAGAGAGGTGAAGTTTTTCTTCGGGGCACAGAGGCATAAGTTTCATTTGAATGACATTTTGCTATTTGTAGTGGATGTTACTTGTTGAAAGTCCAAAATCTGTTGCAACAGCTCAAAGGACAGATCTGCAAAAGACAAGCAACAAAATATTTTAGTGCAAAAGTGCTCAAGAATATAACAGTATGTGAGATCCCAAAGCACACAGCTGCATTTCCACTCATGCACAGGCTCCCATGATGCTTAAAAAAAGGATCAAAGACACAACATGTCAGCAAGGTTGGCAGATGAATTTCTAAAGTCCAACAAAGTCCTGTGGTTGACTGACATTATTTGGCTTAAAAACCAGAGTGACTCCTATCTTTATAACTGGGAAAGTTGTAGTAGGCTGCTGACCATGTGTATAAAGGTTGACAATCTGTGTTAACTGTGTTACATATATCTCACACTATCCTCTTCTTCCTCTTTTCTTCTCGTTGTGTGTCTCATCTGTTTGTCATGCTCGTTTCTTTGTCCTCATGAGGCCCTCTGTTCTAAGCCTGCTCATAAAGTATATTAAACCACACGCCAAAGATTACTAGATCACAGCTGCACTTGATCCTGAGAATCTGCTATTTTGATGACGATTTCTGATCTGTTTATACGCTCCATGTGCTAAACTGTTTATTATTAGTTATTTTTGAGCTACTTATAATAAAATATTTGTTTAGGCTTTTACAGCAAAGAGGGTTTTGCATTGACTCGCACCATTTGTTTGCAGAGAAAAAGGTAAATTCAAAATCCGGAGCAGTTCAGTTCAGTTATCTCCAGTTCAGTTCCTATTTTTAATTATCATCTTTGAGGCCTTCAGGTGGACTGTAATCTGGAGATCTGTCCAGATTACATTTACCTCTCACCTAATGACCTTTGTGATGCAACAGAAGAGAGAGGTTTGAAGGACTATAACTACATATTTTTGTTAAATTTATGTTTCTTATAAATAATTAGTTTAATAAGTCAAATTCAGCTCTTTTGATTGAACTTTTAAATCCTTTTTTTTCTTAAAGTTATGTTATGTTATGATTTACAGCTTTAAGTCATGTAAATAGTATTCATTGTCACTGAACTCATATCATTCCAACAGTTCAATGTCGCTGTCTGGGAAAAATAATAGTGTTTCTAAATAGAACAGAGAAGAACAGATTTTTTTTCCCATTGTGCATGTACAATGAAATCAAAAACTGTTTGAAATTTCACAGTCATCTTTATCCTCAATTTTCGTCTTGGCATCCTCTGCCTATCCTCCAGGCGGAGAGTAACCAATTGAGTAACTGATTGTCATGCTAACTTTACCTCCACCCTCATGCTATTTATCTGTCTTGCACAAGTTTAACACTCAGCAAAGTCCACATCTGAAACATTTTTCACTTGCAGGTGTAATAGTGTTCAGGTTAGTGCTAAGTATGGGCTGGAAGTCCCAGAGTCGGGATGGAAGATATCTTCAACAGCTTAAGAGAGTCAAAGATAAAAGATCCTGGGTGTTTTTCCAAATCCAGACCTATAAACTGGTTATAGCTAAATAATCTGTCATTGTGTGGTCACCCAGCATCAAAAGAAAGCAGTCTGCGGTGATGGCAACAGCAAGAAGAAAGAACACAAAGAGTTGGAAAAATACTAATGGTTGAAAAAAGGAAGTAAAAGAGATGTGAGAAGTAAAGGCAGCAGTGGTTCCAGTGTTATGTGTAGTACTTCTGGGAATATCATCAGAGGTCTCTACTGAGAAGAACATAGCCCTAGAAACAGCTAAAACCTAATCCACAAACCCCATACAGAAGCAGAAAAGATGAAAGAAATTTTATGCTACTTTTCTCCTTGGCAGGTAGCAAAAAAACTCTTATACAATTAAATATTATATGTTACACTGAAATGTGGCTGCAGGACATATACTGGACCCCAAGATTTCTCTTCCTGGTTTTTAGACAGTATGGGCACACATAGATTTGAAGAGGAGAATCAAAACTCAAGACAAAAGATTTGCAGAGCTTGTGAACTAGAGAGGTCGTAGTTCAATGTCAAATGTGAAATATTGTATCTGTAGCCCAAATGTGGAACAGTTAGCTTTAAGTTTTTATCCATATTATCTACTGAGGAAGTTTGCCAGTTCTTTTTAAGTAGGAGTATACATCTCACAACCAGCTTGTGAGGATGCTGCGTGTGATGTTATCAGTTAAAGTATTCGCAGCAATCTATGGAGACCACATTTCCATCTCTGTCACATTTCCGTTTCAACAGTATTTTGACTGTTCCACTAGAGACACTAAGAGGGTGGATTTGTGCTATGGAAACGTCAGAGTTGTATTCAGCTTCTCCAGATGACCTTATCTCGGGAGGAAAGATCACAGTCTGATTTTTCTCTTCTCCTCCTACAAACCTATTGTTCACAGGCAACCTGTGACCAAAGAAAAAACACTGAGGATGTGGTGACAGGAAGCTGAAGAAATTCTGCAGGGGTCTATTGAGGTTATAAATTGGGATGCACTCAGAGAGTCGCATGGAGATGACATCAGTACTATGACTTAGTGTGTAACTAACTATATCAACTTTTGTGTGGACAATACCATAGCCACAAAAAACAATAACGAATCCTGGATCACCTGTAACCTGGAAGAGCTGCTGAATAAGGAGAAATAGCAAAAAGGCTTCAGGGTGAGAGACAGGGAATTATTGAGGTTGGTACAAAAGGAACTTGATGTCAGGGTCTGAAAGGAGGGATACAGGAGTAAATACAAAAGCTTGATAGCAAGCTTCAGGACAATCAGTAAGAGATATATGCAGAGAACTGAGAAAAATCACAGACAGATGGAAGTCTGAACAGGGCTAATAAAATTAAAAGGTTCAGTTCAGAGACAGCCCCCCTCTCTCCCTTGACCCACACCTTTCCCATCTCACCTCAACTGTCTCATCTTCCACCTCAGTCATGGATCTGCTGCAGTATTCGTATCTCCAACCACATCATGAGTTGCTGGGGGTCCTTCTACCTCCTCCTTCTGCTGCCTATAACAGTCAGATGAAGATTTAGGTGGAGAGGTTGTAGTGGAACAAGACTGCAGGTCCAGACAGTGTCACCTCTAGAGTCTTGAAGGCCTCTGTGGACCAGCAATCAGGGATTCAGCCCGGCCTGAGCCAGGAGAAGGTCCCAGTTCTGTGGAAGACACCCTGCCTTGTTCTAGTACCAAATAAATCTCATCTATCTGTCCATAATTATCATAGACCTGTTCTCCAAATACCACACATCATAAAACTCATGGAGAAACTTTAATTGACCCACTTGGGAAAGCAAACAAGCACATATCAGAGTCCACTGCACTTTGTTTGTTATCATGGGGCTGGAGTTGAATCGTAGTCTTGCTTCAAAGAAGCCAGTGTCATCTGGGTCATGGTCTTTGATTTCTCCAGTGAATTTAACATTGTATACACACTGGTATACACAGGTGGATGCCTCCACAATCACCACATTTACTGAATATCTGACAAACAGACCACTGTTTGTAAGACTGAAGGCTTTTGAGTGATTGGGTGGTCAGCATCACAGGTGCACCACAGGGACTATACTCTCACCATTCCTTTTCACTCAGAGATGTACAGACTACCAGCAGAAGACTTGCATTGTAATCTGCAGAAATATTCTGACTTTGCAGTTTTAGGTTGCATCATTGGTGGACAGGAGACTGATAACTGGTGGCATGGTGAGGGATCAATCATCTCACTTCAAACGTGAACAAGATATTTGAATTTTTGAGGCCATTTTATGGGGACAAGGAATAAGTCAAATACTTTTTCCATCACTGGAGAAGAAGTGGAGGTGGTGGAGGAATATAAACACCTTAATGTCTAAATAGACAACAAACTGGAGTGGTGATACAACACTAATTCTGTTTATAAGAAAGGACTGAATAGATTGTATTTCTTGAGGAAGCTTATAGGTCCTTTATGTTGCTATAAAGATACTTCATATCTTCTATAACTCAGTGTTTGAGAAGTTTTCTCATCTGCAGTCATCTGTTGGGGAAGTAGCATCAGATTAAGAAGCTTGGTTCTGTACTGGAGCCTGTACAGGTGATTGTGCAAAGAAGGACGCTTCATCAAATGAAAAACATAATGGAGCACTGAGCATCCTCATTTGGGTCTTTGCATCTGTGGTAAAAACTGGCACACCCACAGGTTGGCTCTGTTTCTGGACTCTCCAGATGGATTAGCGGTCTGGTTGAGCTTTGGAGATTCACAAGCTTTGCATGTGAGAGACAGTGAGAGAGGAGGCTTGGAAGAGAATGTGAGAAGAGGAAATAGAGAGCAGACTCAGGGTAATAGTATCTAGGATGGAGAATCAAGAAATGGGTGGTTGTCAGGTGTTACCAGGTAGTGAGACTAATACCAGGGGTCTGACTACCTTTTTCACTTCATCCTCTATAGTTCCTTCTTAATTTAGTTATTTCTATCACTTGTGTAGCGCTCTTTCATTTATTTCAACTCATTGTTTCCAAATAGTTAAGCTAAATACTGTCTTTCTGTCATAATGTAAACACGGAGTGTTCTTTATAAGATAATGGTATTCATTAATAGTAGTAGTAAGGTCTAACCGGGATGAGTGAAAGACTTAAAGGCTAACACTGAGAGATGGAACAAAGAACTTAGGCCGAGAGGAAGGGGAAGACATATTTGTGACAGGAAATCTTAAGTGTGATGATCTGAGTGAAAACGGAGGTCAAGAGAAAGACTGGCAGGAAGAAGAGAAGGAAGAGAGAGATGAAACCTTTGTGCTGGTTGTTTGAGTTCAAATCAACTCCCAGCTTGGCCTCAAATCTCCTGTTGCCATGGCGATTTAACTGCCGATGTGGTGTCCCATGAGGCCCTGCCCTGAAAGCAAAGAGAGAGGGATCTAAACACTCAAGGACAGGCAGAAGGACAAAATAGCACAGGTGTGCTGCACAAGGACTGTACAGCAATAAATATACCATGCTCTTCCATCTATTCATTAAACAAGCATGTTTTAATCAGGTTCAGTGTAGCTTTCAGGGAGCTCTTCTTAGATTTTCATTAAATGCTATTCTTACACAACAACCTATGAATCTGAAAGATTTTCAGAAAATGTTATGCTTTCCTCAGTAAATGTGTACTTATTGATCAAACTGTACTACAGGCTAACAGACCAGGGCCTTCTGTCTGGAATATTAAACAGATCCTGTTGCTACTCACTGTTCACACCTTTTTGTTGCTGTGCTGAAAAAAAAAAACACAGAGGGAAAACTTGTGGACTTGTGGCAGACTAGGGGTCAATGCAATTTTCTGGAAAAGTAGTGTGAAACGGCACATGCTTAAATGTCCCCCTCATGGTGTTTGATCTTGTTTTTAAATCCTTTGCCATTGTGCACTATAACTGACCCCTCCTCACTCATCTGGAAAATCAACTGAGAATTTTGCACTGGTGTTTGTACAAAGGTTTATTTCGTATGAAAAAACGCATGTATGTAATGTTGTTGTTTTTTCTGAATGACAGAAGTCACTGATGTCAACACTCTCTGTCTCCACAGCTGTATCATTCATGCGACACAGTGCGTCAGCCTTTGGATTTGCTGTGAGTTCCCTCCTCCTTTCCTCCTTTTACTCTGAATGTTTAAGTCACAACTTCGGGTCACGCTGATTTATTAATGAATCCCAGCATCAAAATGTTATTGGCCCTTTTGTCGCCAAGGTAACAGGGCAGACAAGAGGGACTGGGGATAGAGTTGAGGCTGGCTGTCAAAATGTTCATCGTGGCTGCTAAACAGATTTGCAGGCTTTTGCCAGTAGAAAGCTTGTTATTGGTTCTTATCACTCAAAGGAAACTCTTTTTCCTGTAATCAGCTGAAAAAGGTGAGACTTAATAACAGTGAAATGAAAATTAATATATCCAGACCCCAGGCCACAGGAGTAGAAAATGTGGTTAGCATAATGTGATAAGATTACCCATACTTTGCAGTGCTAGCTATCTCTTTATTAAAGATTGGAATATTAATTACCAAGTGCCCTGGCTGGCTGTGCTACGTTTTAATAATGTTGCACAAAGCGAATCATTGAAGAAAACACTACAAAGAAGTTAAATCATGGCAACTGATAGACAGCAGCTTTTTTGCTGCTATAAAACTGAAACCTTGTCAAGCTTTAGCTACATGTTTTAATCTCAAGATTAAATGATAATAATAACCTATTTCAAGTTTTGTGGTTAAAAAGTTTAACTTCAAAATGAATGCGTGATTCAAAGATAAACAACATGCCTTCACATGTAGCTGATGTAACAAATATTGCTTTGTATAGTAGTTGATGATTTTGAGCTTTTCAGAGCAAGACATTTTCAGATGTATTGATTTAACCTTTTCTCTTTGCTTTTGTGCTCTTGGTTTGTGTGTGCTGGTTTCTGCTGTAGTTTGATGCCACACTGGATGTCATGTCATCAGTCATAGTCCTCTGGCGCTACAGCAACGCAGCAGCTGTGCACTCTGCACACAGGGAGTATATGTAAGTAGAAACCGTTCTGCTGACTTTCGTTGGACTTTCCAGTGGGGAATATATGTAATTTTATATGTCTGGGGCTGCCCTCTGCATCTGCTAACATTTGAACCAGAAACCTTCTTTCTATGAGATAAAAGTGCTCTTAATAAAGGCACCATTCTGCTCTGACATAATAATAATTAACTTTTTACAACTTTTACAAATGCCTTTAAAGAACAGTGGAGCATTAGAAAACAATGAATTCCCAACAAAATACCAGTAGTGGGACTAAGACTTTTATGGCAGGAGTTGCCAATTAATTCATGTCATTTTAGTTGTTTAAGTGCAGCTTACCCCTAACATATTATTATACTGACATATCCAGGCATGTATTTGACTTTTCTTGGTCAGTAATTGTCATTCATTTGCAATGCAAAAATAAAGAAATCAAGCATTTTATTTTAAATATTGTCATTTAAGTTTGTCGAAAGGGAAGAAGTTTCTCCAATGAGAAAGAGTCTCTTACTCACAGTTTTACTAGTGATGGGCAGCATGATCGTCTGACTTCTTCGACTGGCAAATAGCGCATTTTAGTTGCTCATTAACTATAATGTCTTTGCTTCCAATAAGTTAGAATGCCCGCTCTCAGTTCTTTCAGCTTTTTGTTGCCATGTAGTGTTTAAACGGTTCGAAACTAACCCTGGTGACTTACAGCATGACTTACCTTAGTTCAAGTTCAACATAGTCTTGTCTGCTTTTCTTCAAGTCCTCTTACAAGACATGTGAATCTTTGTTTTTTTCCTGATTCACTTCACTAATAACTCACCTGTTAACATCTAAAAATGCATCAAGATGCATCTGAATCAATATATTATAGTGTATCTTTAAATTACTATACAACCACATATAGACACATATTCACTGATAAATGCAATCAGTCAAGTCACTGAATTTTCCTTTTTATTCATTGCTTTCAAGAGTCATTCCACAACTCTCTGTAATATAGAAAGCTTCATTATTTCAGTACTAGTTTCTCAGAAAAGCCCTTGTCAAAGATAATATAAACTCACTTTGACATGGGTTTGGTTAATTAAATGTTAGGTTGCTTATAGGATTACTTGTCTGACATGAAAATCTCTACTCAGCTTAGATGTGTCACAGACGAAGAAAGACCTGCCTGCCAACATATAATAATATGAAATGTGCACACACACACACACACACACACACACACACACACACACACACACACACACACACACACACACACACTTACATACAAGTCTATTAGTTCTTAAATTCAAATGTTACATTTTATTTAAAAAAGTCTCATCATTTTCCAAAACTTTGCAGATATTTGTTGTAAGGAAAGGTTTTGCAACAATTTTGCACAAGTAAGTGTTATAATTGTAATGATTATATGTAATAATATATGAGTAAAAAGTATAATAATGTAAATAAGTGTGCCATGGAGTGCAAGTTGCCTTTTTGTTGGAGAATCACATCAGTTTTATTGTACAGGACCATGGTGAAAATCAGAAAGACTCAGCTCCCCATTTCATTTCATCTGTCAGGATACTGCAGGCGTTTGTCTTCTAACATGAGATAGATTATAGACTTATATTATTCAGGACTAGCAGAAGCGTCAAAGAAAGACAGGCTTTGGAAAAAGGTCAAGCACTGTAGAGATTATGAGTAACCACATCTGCAGGGTGCATGTAAAACAAGCATGTACCCACACCCTGTGAGGATATTTTTTCACAAAGTTTCTTGTATTCTTTTGATGAACAGAGTTCATCAGACAAGTGGTGTATCACACTGTTATTTCTAACTTGTCAGGTTTTGAGGTCGAGGGATAATTTATCAGTTGAAAACTTGGTTAAACTTTTTGTAACATTATTTTCAGTGCTTTGAGACTTTGCTCATTTTTTTTTCCTGCCTGTGTGTCTGCAGAGCATGCTTAGTCCTGGGGGTTGTGTTTGTTCTCTCCTCCCTCTGCATCCTAGGAAAGGCCATCCATGGTCTGGTTGCGAAGATGCCTCCAGAGGTGGTAAGGGGACACTCACCTACACTACCATTCACAACAACATCACAGGGAAGGACTGTGTGTTTGTAAGTTTGTGATTTGAAAAAAAAAAAGTTTACTTCAAAGTTGCAGATTTATCAATCTGGGCTTTTCTTATAAACGGATATTTTGGTGTCACCTTATTGCCAACGTATTACAGGAGTAAAACTTTACCAGAGGCATAACAACTGTCATGTCTGAACTCATACACAACTCTATTGTGCTGCTTGTGTTTTAGAGACAGTTTCAATTGATTCTTTGTAGAGGATCATGTGGAGAGCGGTGCCTGATTGAAGAGTTCATTTTAATTCTATGAGTTCAAAAATAAACATGGTGTGAAAGGATCTGGTTTCATGTTTAATGTTTGTGGTGTTACATACATCTATAAATTTACTTTTATATATGAATAAGGTACAAAAATTAATTTGTCCATTGGTTACTGGGTTCTCCCCAATTTTTCATCATGTAGATTTCTTTTCTTTCTGACTTTTATGGGCTCTTAGGGGTTTTACTTTCATCACCTGTCCATTAAAACGTTTCCATTAAAAATGTTCATTAAACCATGAAGCTAAAACATCAGACAAAAAATCTCACAAACTCAAGGTCCTCTATTCAAACTCACCCTTTCTTTTGCAAGCTATCAAACATGGTTTGATGTTGTTCTTCGAAGTTTTCCTCTTCCTTTTTAAAGCATAAAGCCCTTTTTACTCTTTTCTATTATTTCTAAAGAGGTCTATTGGCTATTGTGAATGAAAAAAAAATTTTAGATGTTTTCACTATAACAAATTTGCTTTCTTGCTCTCCATTGATGTTGTTGCCATGGTGCTGGCACACAGTTTCAATGCAGTACATCTCACATAAGTCACTGTTAAAGAGGTTTGGCTCATTTTTCCATTTTTCTGTGAAATTAGTCACGATTGTCTCCTTCATTGGTGTCTCTGCTTTTAGTGAGTAAGAAAAAGGTACCCAGATAACTCAAAGATTGTATGGCTGAGTCAGTGTTGGATGTTCTGGTTCTTTACCACTGAAAGCTCCTTGATTACTTTTTCTGTGTGTTGCTGGGTATTTTCTGTCTCCATCCATTTGATAACTCTACCTATTTGAAGGTCTTATGGATCTGCTGGAGTCTATCTCACCACTCTTTAGACAAACTACACCTTGGACAGGTCACCAATTCATCCCAGGTGCAGATACAGACAAGCTTACAAATCCTTAGACTCGGGTTTACAAGTTTGGAATCAACAATTAGTCAAACATAAGGGTTTGTGGACTGGGAGGAAACTGGAGTAGCCCAAGAAAACCCACACAAAGACAGGGTGAGCATACAAGAGTCAACACAGCTAAACACCAAGACACTGTCCTGCCTTATGTCCTACCTAAATCACGAAAATCCAAAGTTGACTATTTGTGCTGTATTTGGTTTAGAATACCACACGTAGCAAGTCCAGATTTGTATTGTACATGCTCAACTGATATGAAAAAATAGCATTTATACTGCTCATACATGTTAACTGAAGAACTTTGGAGCAAAGTACACAAAAAAATGTATGCACTTTAACCATTGATTCTTGTAATTCCACATTAAAATAATGACTTTGTTCAAAGCGAAATCTTAAACTTAGCCTACCATAACTCAATAAAGCACAAATAGGTGGGACCTCAAACTCCTTGGTGAAACTCCTTGGGCCGGTTTACTCTTTAACCTGGTATTAAATCAATATAAGACCAAGAAAGCTTCTTAAATGCAATGCACTGCTGTTCATGTATGTGGTTGAAGATAAAGCTGAAGGCTAGTTGATCTCAGGTGCCATGTCAGTACAATATCTTCTACCTCTTAATCTCTCTTATTTTGGATGTTGCCTTAAACCTGATATAAATGCACTTTAATGGGATTCTAAGTAATAACTTTAACATGTCACATCACCCTGGTGATGTTCATTTTAGCCTAGCAGTTATACTTTGCTGTTCTTGCTCATAGCTCTTGGCCTTTTTAAACCTATTTTAGGATCTTATTGTGACAGTTGGGGCACTCTTTAATGTCATGTTAATCTGTGTAACTTAAAGTGCTCTAATGTGTCAGTGCAGGTCAGTCTTTACAGTTAAGCACAATCCATACTAAGCTTGATTAGATGGCTTTCAAAACTGTTAATGATGCAGGTAGTGACAAAAGTAATGACATTATTTATATCAATGGCTCATCATTATTTTTTATTTTTAGTTTATTATTTTGGTGAATGTGAAACTATTTAATATATTGTACTAACTTTGGAGAGTTATTTTGGACATTGTAGCTTACTTCCTTTCTTCATACTGTGATTCAGCTGAATCTGTGCTTGTGACACTGCTGTCTCATTCAACTTCAAGTACAGCTGGAGGTTGAAGTTTTGCTGCGTGGGAGAACCGTGCTAAATCGCAGCCAAGTTTGTCAAATGCTAACCGCTAAATGTTACCACCAGCTTCTAAATCAAAATGCATACTTCCTTTCTGTACTTATAATCCAAATACACCTTCTACACCTGTGGGAAATGGAGAATGGCACTTATTGAAATATCGACAGCCGTGGTAACAATTGATTTTTACAACTTATAAGACTGCTGAAGAACAGCAACATGGCTTGGGGGTTAGCACTGCTGCTTCACAGCAATAAGGTTCTTGGTTTGAGTTGATAGTGGGGTCTTTTGGTTTCCATGTTCCTTGCGCTTGTTTGGCTCTGGGTACTCTCCAAAAACATATATATCAGATTAGTTTCTGATTTTTAATGTGTTTGGTTGTTTGTCTGTATATGACCCTGTGATATTGGTGACCTGTACCCCTGCATTTTGCCCAAAGAGAACTGGAACAGACTCCAGCAGACCACTGTGACCCTGAATAAAAATAAGCAAGTACAGATAATAGGTGGATGGTTATGCTGATAATATTTAAAGCTGATGCAGTTGCAAAACTAACAGTATATCCAGCAACCACATTTACTGCTTACAGTCTATTTTTGCTCTCATCTGAATGTTTATAAAGTAAAATAATGATATTCTTTATGAGAGCGCCTCTAAATCCGAGACCATGGTCCTCAGTCAGAAATGGGTGGACTGCCCTCTCCAAGTCAGGGATCAGGTACTGCCTCACGTGGAGGAGTTCAAGTATCTCGGGGTCTTGTTCATGAGTGAGGGAAGAATAGAGCAGGAGATCAATAGGCAGATCGGTGCGGTGTCCACAGTGATGCGGACTCTGCATCAGTCTGTCGTGATGAAGAACGAGCTGAGCCAAAAGTCAAAGCTCTTGATTTACCAGTTAGTCTGTATTCCTACCCTCACCTATGGTCATGAGCTGATACAAGCAGTGGACATTAGTTTCCTCCATAGGGTGTCCGGGCCCTCCCTTAGAGACAGGGCGAGAATCATGGTCCTCCAGAAGGGGCTCAGAATAGAGCCGCTGCTCCTCCGCATCGAGAGGAGCCAGATGAGATGGCTCATGCATCTGGTGAAGATGCCCCCTGGATGCCTCTCTGGTGAGACTTTCTGGGCAAGTCATACTGGGAGGAGACCCTGGAGAAGACCTAGAACACGCTGGAGGGACTATGTTGGATGGCCTGGGAATGCCTTGGGATCCCCCCAGATGAGTTGGACAAAGTGACTGGGGAGAGGGAGGTCTGGGCTACCCTGCTTAGGCTACTGTCCCCACCACCCAATTTCGGTTAAGCAGAGGAAAATGAATGGATGGATGGAAATGGATGAAATAGCTTCTCTTTGTCTGTACTCACTTCTTCCTCTTTAGGGTCACTGGGGTCTGCTGGAGTCTATCCCAGCTGTTTTTGGCCATAAGCCAGGGGTACACCCTAGACAAGTCACCAGTCCATTGCACTGTCTTTGTAACAGCATTTTTTATGTGAAATTACACAGTACTTGGCTTTGTGCCTGACCATGCCTTTGATTTTCCTACATTTACGGCCCATTGCTCTGGAGTCTTATTACAAGAGTAAATGAACTGAATAGTAAGAGCCAGGGAACAGATGAACAGACACTAAACACATTCAATAACACTATAATTGACATGATGGTGGTATGGTATTTAAGTGAATGAATACTGTGTATTATATAAGCTCGATTTTGGGTTTGGAATTATCTTGTTTGGACGAAGCAGGATGAAGGAAAGAAGCAGTAAAGCCAAGGGATAGAAGACAGTAGAGGAGCAGGTCGATCGCAGCAGATATTCTCTAGCCTCTGTTTGGTGCTTCAGCGCCATTATGTTAATAACAAGTCTGTGTGTTAAGTCTCAGAGGACACCAAGCACCAGTAAGAGTCTAATCCTGCTATATATCTCTTTGACACCATTTTTTTTTCTTCAGCGTCTTCCTCATTTCTTTGCCTTTTCTTTCAGTTGCCATGTTTTTCTTTTTCTCTGCATAACACTGAGCATAACTCTCTGTATAGTATATACATATATTGTAGGTCTATTGGTGAATAGTAAGAGCAAAATAATTACAGGTCTTGTAACAGATGCAGTTAATAATTCTCAGCATGCAACCAGCATCTAATCAGTTTAGTTAAAAATTACTGCTGCCATCTGGCTTTGTTTTTTCTTTTTTTTTTTTTGAAAAAGGCAGTCTGTTTCCTTACAATGGGGATTTTGCAGGTGAAGATGGAATTATTATTTGCTACTCTACTTTTCTCTATTTCCCTCTATTCCCATACAAAACATAGCTGAATTCTTAACAAGCTCACTTCAGCTGTCTCCCAGATCTTTTTTTCTTTAATCATGCATAGCTTTCTTCCTTCTGTCCCCCACTTTTTTTTTGGCAGAAAAACAGTTGCTCACTGAAGTTTTCATCAGACATGAGTCAGAAATGATCTGCTTATATGCTGTGTGTTTGTGGCTGAGCGACACATCTAAAATGACTTGGAGCAAGTAATGAATGTGAAATATGATGTGTCTCAGTTAATGTTGTCATTTCCAAAACTTTGATGTCTTCTGTTGAGGTCTTATTGCTCAAGCGTAAACAGCAAAGCCTGAGGAAAACATCAGTACAGTGGGAGTACTGTAAAAGGATGTAACTTTGACATACAGGGCTGTAAAATCACAGTGAGTTGAGAGACGGTGAAGAAAATCAGAAATCCAGATTCGGATCACGTCCTGGTGTGTAACTCTGACTGGTTGTGTGTGGCTAGCACTTGATTAAACACAGAGCTACTGCTGTTTCAGGAAGAAAAGATAACTAACCACAGAATAAATATGATATATTCACACATTTAAGTAAACATTGAGCAGTTTTTAAGCAGTTTATCACTGCTTAATAGAAAGATGATGAAAAGTGAGACATTCCCATGAAATGAAGAGTCTAAATAGTTACCAATTAATCAAACTAAAAGAGTGTGCCTTGTGCTTTAACAGTGTCATTAATCCCCACGGACCTATGGTGACACAGGTGGCACACTACCTTTAAATGTCCTGGAAAGTTCCTTACACATATAGTCCACTCCATCAGTGTTACGCACACCATATTTAGTCTTCAGATAGAAATGGGTCTGGATTCTTATGGGTTAAAAAATGCAGAAGCAGATACAACAACAGTAGAGGATCTAACATAAAATGCCATTTAACTTCTAGTAGTGCTAGTTTAATAGTTGGTGCAGACCAGACAGTTTATGGAAGATTGTGAAACTGCAAGAAAATATAATCTACTGGGATGCAGACTGATTTATTTCTCCCTTTTTAAATTTATTAATGCAAATAAATATTATTCCTGGAATTTAATTTAGTATGAAACTATCATAAAAAAAGATGATGATAATTAACTTCAACAGGTAAAATAAATAATACTGGGAGGGTTTAGATATTAAATGGGCATTTATTTTTTTGAATTGGGCTTGCACTTCTGAGAGCTAAGTTGCAGTAGTCACACCACTTTTAGTTTGGAGAATCGGGGAGCACTTCTGATGGGGAGCTAGGCTAATAGCTACTCATATACAGAGAGGAGTGAATTTTCATGTAACAACTGAAACCTATATTTCAATAGTGATTCAAGTGAATGCTGTTAAGGACAGAGTATAATTATGTGATGTTACTTTTGCTCCTTACAGTTACAGTTTTAGTAATAGTTACTGCATGTTTACTTTTTTAAAAAATTCTGCAGAACATTTGTATTATAATATACTGAATGCAACATTTTCTTCAAACTTCATGAAATTTGAGGTTTGGGCTATTTTAGCTGGAAAACAGTGGGTCTCCGTGGCTCCTCATTCCCAGTTGCTTTTAGACCTAGCTGTCAGTTTGTCTCCCCATCAGGATTTCTTCCTGAGTCGCCAAACCAGGAGCACTCTGACTGACCAATATACAATATACACATGGAGTGCACCAGACAAATGAAAACAATCTCACTTTTAAGCAGATAAGGACCATTTCCACCGAAACAAAACAGGATTCCAAGGACAAGCGTCTAATTAGGCATATAAGATAAAGAAAGCAGTAGTCACAGAAAACAGCTGCTACATTTCACAAAAATCCTGCTTGTCACCTGAAAACCTCCACAGATTACAGTGTAACCAACACAGAGATAAAAACTCACTAAAAACTTTGATGTATTGTCTTTTTAAATGATATTCCACTGAGACACTACTCCTGTTAAAAGCTATTTGTTCATTTATTTGTGTATTTAAATTAAATAATTTGAAATTCATGTCAAATACTGTATGTAGATTAAGAAAAAGCACATTTTTCTCATTGGAGTCTTTATTTGTCTTTATCTATTTACTCTATTTGATGTGCTATAATCCTTCCACAAATAATATAATAGTAGAATGAGTATAATCCCACAAAGAAACAGTTTCATCCACTTTATTTTCAGGTTTTACTTTCCATTTTCATCCACTTTTCTGCAGTTGTTCACTCCACAGATCAGTGTGACAATGATTGGAAGCCAAACTGGAAATGTCTTGTTGTCTCTGCATCTACCCAGTGAACACACCATATTCCTTGTTTCCTTACTTTTACTCAGCCAGCTCTACATATACTTGCCATACCCCATGCAGTAACTCTTAAAGGCACAGTTACTGAACTTAACGTAACCAGGCCCAACCAGACACTGAACTGAACACTTTCAGACATAACATGTTACATCACCTATTCAAAGTTTAAATGCAACACAGAAACTTGGAATGAATAATGGGTGTCATGTGAAAAAAAACCTGACAATTTAATGTTTCAAAATAATTAAAAAGTCAATCATTTTCACCTTCTGACTGCGTCTCCTTTTGTTGTGAGACATCCTCTTCCATTTCTATTTTCAAATAAACAGATAAAGATGGCAGGAGGTAAACAAGGGAGGAAAGCATGACATAATTAAGCCTTCAATTTACAAATAAGCATTTAATAGCTCACTTCATATACAGTGTATATGTTTCTATGTCATTGACGGGAAAAACATCCATGTCTAAAAAAAAGTCTAAAACTCACCCTTCCCCACCTTTCATGTTTGAACTGAATCACTTTACTATCATCTAAATCCTAAAAGTGAAATTTACTGTTTATGAATTTAATCATACTGATATTGATAATCGGTTATTTTAACAAAAATGAAAAGAAAAAAGAAAAAAAAACAAAACCATCGGAAAAGATAACTGAACAGTATCAGCAGTTCATATTGCATGCAGTAGCAGAATAGAGGACACATGCACTTGCATTCTTGCAAGGAGGCAGTGGAGAAGGTCAGGGAAGAAAAAAGCAAACATCTACCAAGTAATGCAGCGACAAAATCCCTCAGAACTTCCTGGTGTGACTTAAAATATTGGAAACTTGCAGAATTCTAGCTTTTTTGGATGTCAGAGTTATGACTCATAGATGTCATTGCTCCCCAGCCTCATTTCTGTTTTGCAGTTGTTGCCAAACTTCATGGCAATGCGTCTGACACAGTCTCACCCTGCTTGGTTGTATATAACACATCCTTTCATGCAAATCTGTTATAAATACCCTTGACTAAATGTCTTGTGTGAAAAGTCATAGTCTGGCAGAGACAATACAACTGTTTCATCCAATTTCCCTGTTTCTTCTTCTCTTTTTCTGGTCTGTCTGTCATCCCCTGATGCGAGCCAATTAAATGTGAGAGGGCAACACTCAGGTGTCAGTTTCTAAGTTGAAAACACCCGAACTTCACATAAGTCTGAGGCATCATTAGCATGACCTTGAGCCAGTGAGCGCATAGCAATACAGCTTGCATTAATAACATTTCGCTCGCCACAAGCAATGAGGATCTGTGTGAAGGAAAATTCAAGTCTGCAATTCAAGTCCTGCCTGCTTCCCATGTACTGTCTTCTGTGTGTCTCTCCCCAGGATGACTTCCTCTTCAGTGTGTCCATAGTGAGTGGGCTCACATGTGGTGTACTGGCTGTGGCCAAGTTCATACTGGGAAGAAAGCTGACTAGTCGAGCACTTATTACCGATGGTAGGATACACACAGACACACACACATGGATAGTACTACACAATGCCGTCCCCAGATCTCCAACTCACAGGGCATCAGTCCAATAAACCTGAGGTTGCTGTTCTCTCAGACTGGATTTATTTCCCACAAGACTGTGCACTTACCGCAGGCAAGACAATAACCTACAGAGCTAGTGTTCAAATCCAGCAAATGTGATTATATTTAAAAAAGACACACACTTTTATACATGATAGCTCAAACACAGTGGACAGAAGGAGCAATAGAATGCAGAATTTAGATTTAAGTTAATTTTTTTTTTTTATTGTGATTTTTATCTTTCTAGGTTGCCTACTTTAAATGAAACATGTTACTTTTTTTTTTAAACATTTGAAAACAATTTTCAGATGTCTTAATGAAATGGATGTCCCATGTTTTGTTAAAAATGTCACTGATACACCACACCACACCTCTGTTGAAAACAGCTGCTTTTATGGGATGGAATCACCCGCTCGCCCCTCTTTTACACAGTCTGCCTCTTTTGAGATTGGTGTTATAGGTTTATCCTCTTCTAAGGTAAAATAAATGCAGTGTGATGAGCATTGGAAACTGGATATTTCTTCTCTGGTATCGGTTTATGATGTTACAATATCATGCAAATCTGAATGGCTCACTCAATATATTTATATATTTTCAGACTGATTTGGCCAAAGCAAAGTGATAAAGTAGGCTATGTTGGAGTTTTTGATTCCATTGTTATCTCAAACACCCAAATATATGCTCTCCATCAAAGAAAAGAGTATTTTCTTCACAATATCTTCCCTTATAAGGATTACTTGGATCTGACATTTGTCTCTGGGCCATCTTAGTTTAGGTTAAGTAGATGCATTTAGAAGAACATGTACAGCTCTTCATTTCTGGTGTTCTTAATTTTTCCATATCTAACCATGCAATATCTTTACTGTACCTTCCAGTTTTCCAAGTACAGTCGTGAACAAATGTTTTGGCAGAGATACAAAAGTCAAAGTTACTGATGGTTACATCTTTGTATTGACTTCTGCTGAATTCTGTTTTTTTAGGGTTTAACTCTCTGGTTGGCGCTATATTGGGTTTCTCCATTCTCATCAGTGCTGAAGTCTTCAATGAGCACCCAGGCGTCTGGTTTTTGGATGGCACCATTGGAGTTCTCATTGGAATAATCATTTTTGCATATGGGGTGAAGTAAGTGATTCTCTCACTGCAGTGTTTGATTTTTTTTCCCTGTCATTAGTTAAGATTTTATCTGATTCTATTATTGCCTGCAAGTCAGTGACCATGCTTACACCTGGTAGTAAAATCCATGCCTAGTGATCCGACCACAAGTGAACATCCTTAAGTGCAGGTGTAAACACATCCAGAATGCATTTGAGGACACATTAAGAGCAAATCCCTCCCACCACATTTGGAGATGGTGTTGTTTTTAATTCTACTTTAATTCTCTTCTTTCTCTTTTAATTTCTGACATTTCACATTTTTTGTTCTTAGGCTTTTGTTATCATTGGTGTTTTTGGATATTTCCTCTTACCTTTATTGTTGGATATTAATTAACAATAAATAAGATCAGGTCACAAGTTTCCATTGCAGATGCATCTGGAGACACATGTTAATGACAGGTTGAAGCTGTCCATTTGTGATCAGCTCACTCAGGACAGATTTTGAAACCAGGTGCAAACAGGGCCAGTGTCAGAGACAGATGACCTGCAGAAACTGTGAAAATGTGTACATGTACAAGTTTTTAAATGAGAGGCTATTTCCATACTAACAGGCTCCTGAAGGACATGGTACCCCGTGTCAGACAGACGAGGCACTACGAACGCTTTGAGTGAGAGACCAGGATGTGGACCAGATGAGTCGTTTCAGGCACACACGCCCAAGCACATACGCAGATTCCTCTTGCTCTCTTCTCTCTAGTTTTCATACACTCTTGCTACCACATTTGGTCTCATGTTCAGAAAGACAGTACTCACTCATGTTCCAATACATGCATATATGCTGTATATCCTGTACATAGTACACACATATGCGTGTACAGATGTCTCGAAGACAATGGATGAAGACTGTTCTGGAAAGAAAACATCGCAGTTAGAAAATTTCTGTTTCTCTTCTTCTGATTTTGTTCGTTAAAGTACCAGGTTAAAGCATTGCACCCTGGGTGAGTTCAGGCAGGGATGTTACACCAATTTAAAAATGCAAAAGAACTGCTTTGGATTAGTTCAGGAAGACAGGCATTAATGCAGCTAAGAAGACACTGTTCATGCCAGTACAGCTCTTTTTTTAAAATCATCAAATGGTGTCATTTTCTTTAACTTTTTCATGAAACTACTAACCCAATCAAAATGCCAAACAATAGTTTGTTAAATGAGCTTTCAGTCTTTTGTTTTCCAACATCCAGTTGTGGGATGCAAACTAATTTCTAAGCTTGTTGATGGAATAATATAAAGAAGTCCTCCGAGACCCTGACCAGCCTGTTCACATGAGGACAGTCTCTAATTTGTATGTGAGAGAAAAAAGTAAAAGAAAGTAGAAAAAGCTCATACAGGGTATTTTTACCAAATGCTGCTTCCTTTGGAGGCATGTGACCATGTATGACGCAGGTGTCTGACTCCTGTCCTCAAGGACCGGTGTCCTGCATGTTTTAGATGTCACCTTGTATCAACACACCTGATTCAAATTAATGGTCATCATCAGCATGTCATCAAAGTCTGTTAATGACACCAGGGTGTGTTGAAGCAGGGTAACATCTAAAACATGCAAGACAGCGGCTCCTGAGGACCGGAGTCCAACACCCTGATCTATGATCTTAAAACTCTAGATACAAATCCTAAGCTACAACAAAGAGGTAAAGACTCACGAAGCACAAATGTTTACCGTATAATGATGAACCTTCATGGACAAAAGTCCTGCTGCAGACTACAGTTTGTGGTGTCTTCAAGCAAATGTGTCCTCAAGCACCAATGTCTGTCGCTGTCAATTAATACAAAATGTATTGTAAAAGTAACAGAGAAATGTTTTGTGAAAACATTTCGAATACTGTTATTCTGTTTAATTGCAATGTAGTGTACATATATCTTACCATGATTTATTTGCAGTTAAAATCTTTTTAATTTTTTTTTTTTTTTTTTTTTTTTTTACTTGAAACTGATGACAGGGTGAAAGATCACCAGGCAATAGCAAAAAGCTCAAGAATCATTAATAAGTTTTCATAAAGGATAGATTCCTGCATCATTTGCGTTCTTCATACAGGTGTCTATTTTCCTACTGAAATGTTGCAGGTTAAGGTGTTTTATTACTTGAAATACTGTCATTTCAGTCGTCGTTGCCTCTTTTTTCCTCATTATAATTGCAAAGGTGAAACTTGAGATGAGCCTAGGCACAATGACAAAGACAAACCAGCGTGTAGGAATATTATTTACTGACACAGTGTTTTCTCTGTGTCTACCTTCTCTTCTGCATGTTTCCATTGTTGTTGTGCATCATTATGTGCAATGAACAGAATGTAACTACAAAGCACATGGCCTGTAAATATATTTATTTCAATATTTGGGAGTAGACATCATATATTTAAACTAGAGACTAAGTAATGTTGCATATCTTTAAAAATGTTTACTCTGTAATGTGCAT
Organism: Zenarchopterus dispar; assembly: GCA_028564865.1. Lineage (NCBI taxonomy): Eukaryota > Metazoa > Chordata > Actinopteri > Beloniformes > Zenarchopteridae > Zenarchopterus > Zenarchopterus dispar. Next base: position 21,393 of record JAOWBL010005053.1, on the reverse strand, counting down.
ATACTGTAAATGTTGTTTTACATTTTACTGTAGATTTTGGTGAAATGAGAAGACAAGTCTTACTGTAAGTTTTTGCACTGTAAGTGTTGATTCTGACAGGCTGTAGGTGTGATCTGATGGTCCTGTCTAAGGCTTAGATGCCAATTATTGAGCATATCCCTCATTGTGTGCTTTAAGTCATTCTATGGAGCAATACCACTACTGGCCACATGGGGCGATACACACAACTGCTGTATTGACAAAAGAGCCTTGAGATGGTCCGGGACATCTTATAAAACCACTATGACCCACTAGGCATGTACTCTGTTGTTTCTTACACCAGGGAGTGACACATAAACTTTCTGGTGATATGCTGCCCATGTGGCCAGCAGCGATGTTTCTACATAAAGTGACTTTAAAACAAGAGATGCAGCTGATCACATCAGCTTTATTTTATTCACTGGGGATTATTAGTCAGAATATAATATCTGGATGATTATTTCGTATTATCTAGAACATGTTTGAAGAAACACTGACAATAATGTAATTTTGATGGATAATAATTTAGCTTTCCAGAAGCATCAAACTAATTATCTGAAGCTGTCAAATTTTGATTAATTACAAAAGAAATCTTTGTAAATAATGATCAGATATGGTATTATTAATGAGCTCACTGGTATGACTAAATGTTTGCCAGGTTCAAGAGAAGAAGATTTATGTTTAACACTTTGTCTGTTAAATTCAGTGGGCTTGTAATATTCTTGGTTTGAAACAGTGTTTTTAAAACTATTAGTCTTGTTGTATCTTTAATAACACTCCAGGATTCAATTTTTAAATTTGAAGTATTTCATGACGTGCAAAGGTTTAAGCCCTGAGGTTGTCCTATGAATATTAATCCATGGTCTATACCCCCCCTTGTGGCTGTTAGCATTATAACAATTGTGTTGATTAATATTCAGACTCCAGAGGAGGGAGCCTATATTTATCCCCAGCTGAAAGCAGTTAAAGCCTTGGGCAGCGACTAAGAGGCGGCCTACATCTGCTGTATCTGCTCTGAGTCGACATATTGGACAAGGTGCAAAATGACTGGTATGATCGCTAGTTCCATTGTGTGAAGATTATGGATCATGAAGGTGTGAGTCCCCTCACACCAGTCCAACTCACCAACAGCACACTGATTTGTAACACTCCCTGTCCCCCACCTGTTTCCCGAAGAGAAGACAATCTTTACAAATACTTTTCTGATCAAAGCACAGTGTTTGCACATGCTGAAATCACCACACAAGACACAAACACTTAAATTAATGTGACGCTTTGTTGTAACTCTGTCTCTCATATGGCAAGTGATTGTGTAGGAAAAGCTGAAAATGCTTTGATTATGACAACGTATCTTCCTAAGCCTTTGTTTGTGACTTTATGCTCTTTTAATCCCTTTTCTTTTTAACATATTTATGCTGCTGAAAACCAACCTTCCAGGTATTTCATTCACTGCTGCAGATCATGTTTTGGTGCAACAAATGAATGCCAAAATATGGAAAATGGGAACACCTGTCATTTTCTCTTGACAATTATATTTGCATTTAATTCAACCCAAGTTCTATTTGACACTTTTTGTTTTTCAATCATTTGTAAAAGTTTTTTTTTATTAAATTTGTTTTTTTTTTTTTTTTTGCTGAGGTCGAAAGACATGCAGCCTCGTAATTTAATATGTGGTTTTATTATCTGATGGGAATAGCTTGGAAACATTGATGAACGGCACCAAAATCACAGAGACACCATCGAAGCTCCTCTGACATTACTGTCTATATATGTCATTCAGGCGAGGTAGTAATGATGAACCCCATACAGAGGATCCAGGAAAAGACATCAGAGCGTTGATTTTCCCTAATTTCGTAACATTATCTTAGCAATACTGACCATTTCTCTGCTGCTGTGCTTTGCATGGGCTTGTAGCCACACACAATCACACACACACACAGAAAGAGGTAACTGACTTTACAAAGAAATAACCATGTAACAGACTGTATGTTTGTAAAATTATGACATCAGTAGTACTACAGATGATGTAAACACAGTTTATTTACATTAAAGAACAATTAAAAAAAAACAAAATTCTCTTTTTGTCACTGTAAGCAGATTTATTTGATTCAGTAAATACATTTTTTTCCTGTTTAATAATCAGAATGGAGAGACAATTTAGGTAATACTGTCTTAGGTAACTATGACAGCATGACAGAAGAATAAATGACTGACTCGTGCATTTCAGTTATGTAAACCCATGAAGGCTGCAGGTGAGCAAGTCATCTCAGAAGAGATTTCAACTGCACACAAGCAGAGTTTCATTCAGAAGTCGAAATGCACATTTTATTTGACTCCACCTCTTGCTTTTAAAAGAATAATAAACAATATGACTAGACATGGAGAGATATTTCTATAAATAGGTGTTGGGGGTTTTTTTCCACAAAGCCTTCGTATTAAACAATCACAAATCCAACCAAGCAGACAGATGCGCTGCATTTATAAAATATTCTTGGTGGGAGCAAAGGTCTCCTTGAGTATGGAGGAAAACTGTGGTGCAGCTGACCTGCAAATCCTCCATCCTGTTAGGACCTGGGGGTGAGAATCAAGGTGATACGTTTTCCATACTCAGAGCTACATGCTGTTCAACACAGCAGGGGCCTTCCTGTCTTTTACATTTCTAAACAAAATTCATAAAAGTGAAAGACCTTTATTTGTCAAAACACAGAGTAGATCAGCAAATCTGGGCTTTCGGTGGTTTTCTCTGTTTCTGATAGCAGCTTTTTCTTGGTTGACACCATTGTGGTACTTTTAATAAAACCTTGACTCTTTTCTTTTTTGTTGCATGAAAAAAAAAGAAGAAGAACGTATTGGGTGTCAAACAAATCATAAAGAAAGACGGGTTGATTCATTGGCGTTGATCCTATGAGTGATTGCAAAAGAGACTTCTTTAACTTTGTTGGAGATCAAATAATATTCCGGTTGTAGCCAGACTATATCACTGACTTCATCATTGATTCCAGTGTGATCTGATGCCTTAAAAGATAAGACCATTGTTTGGACCAAGTTAAATGATTAGTTTGTTATTGTGAGGTTCTGAATTGAAACATAACTTGGACAAATTCACACACACAAAAGAACGACAAAAACTAAACTCAGTGGCACTAAATTGAATAAACTGGATGGATAATTAGGTTTAGTTTTACAGATAAATTGTTTTTTTTTCAGTGTGCAAATGTCCAAAATGCAATAAAACTGACGTAAATCCAAATAACATCACCTTTAGTTTTTCACCGTACCTTTCACATTTCCAACCGTTGTGAGGATGAACCCAGCATTTTAAAACCCTAAATCCTTTTTTTAAATTAACATTCTAAAACTATGTACCCAATTTTTCTGCATTTACAATCAGCACAATCATTTCTAATGCAGTTTATCCCATAATATAAATGAACTCTCAGGTTTAAATGATATGCTGGAGAGGAATACTTCCTGACCTCCTCTGTCACCACAGGGGTTTCCAACTCTGGGTTACAGAGCAAACAAATATAGTTCAAGTTAGAAAATACAACACTTGCGTGTAGCTTTCCAGAAATGCACTGTAAATAAAGAACCTAAACGAAAGAGTAGCCATCTGCATTGTTGCTCTGCCAATGTATCTGCTTTTTCTCCTTTATGTATGCAAACTATCTTACTCTTGCCTCTTGAATTTTTGTCTTCCAGGATAATTCTGGCTGTTTCTCTGATATGACACAACATATCAACAGTCGAGTTGTAGAAGCTTAAAAGTTTGTGAATAAACACATACTAAAATATATTTCTGACATAAGGTTTCCTGAAGAGTGAAAAGTGTTATTCAACCAAGATGCAATTCAACAATCTGTTTGATTCATTTATTAATTAATTTATTAAACACAGTTTCAAGTATTTCAACCTCTTGATTCCTGATGTATGGAATAATACACAGAAAATACACAGAGGATAAATATATGTCATCCAAACTCCCATTTATGAACTCTTAATTTTCCATCTCCATCCTAAAACAGACAATGAAACCCGGTGGAAACGTCTGTGCTGACAGGAGATGGGGGTGCACTTTGATCTTTGCATTGACGTTTGTGCAGAGCAAGAGTCCGCAGCTCTTCGTTGCTTGTCCAGAAGTCAGATGCATGTCTTACACAAGGCCACCTGGTCTTTAATGTAGTCCCTGCAGGGGCAGATGCGAACCAGGGAGGGGTCCGATCTGACACAGCTGAAGAGCAGGGGATCAGACTGGAGCAGACAGTGTTTCTTGTCGCTGTTGTAGGCTGGAAGCACCATTTGACTCTCAGAAAACTCTGATGTTTGACAATCTATGTTGTAGCTGTAAAGAGAAACAAAATACAGCAGCTGGGCTTTGAGTCATGAAAGGTCTGAGTCCTGTCAGTCAAACACAGACAGGAATTCAGAGGCACTATGAAACTGTGCATTTACTGTAAACTGAACCTGTATGACTTTTCTTTATTGAACTGCACCATTTGGTTCAACTGTTAAAAACGTTTTCAGATTAAATAGTTGTTTCTGGGGTGGGATAAGTTTTTAGTCTCATTTGGATATCTCCTCATCCCTGCACTTTCCCTTTAAAAGTATACTTAGGTGTATTTTTAGAGGGAAATAGGGTGCGGTGCACACAGCAAAGTCCTCAGTGTTAAATTCAGCACTAGAGAAGTGTGTATATGTGCCCACTTTTTCAAGTGTTATTTTACTATGTTTAAAATAGTTAATTATCTAAAACTCAGCCAAAGTTATTCCAACACTCTATAGTGTATGTATGACCAAAATCTTCAAATTTTGGCCCAGGTAGCCAACCGCCAGTTTGATAACAATACGGGCTAAATTACTACAGGCATTTTTATATGGAATATTTCTACACAAATCCAGTTAATTTTGTTTTTTTAGGCCAACTCTTTCTCTAAGACCGAGTATTTAATGAAGCAAAACTTAGCGCAGCAGCAACTCAAAATGAACACACTTCTTTACCTGAAATTAAGATGTGGTCAGTTCACCGCTGCAGGTGTTGGAAAGCCTTTCTCATCCAAAATATACACTAACACTTGATTAAATTTACTCTGAAAGTGTTACTTTTAATGTAAATAGTGTTAAAATAACATTGAGTACAACCAGCACCGACAAATTACTACTGGTAGGTTTGTTGTGCATGATTAGCGTGTTGATCATGATTAGGAAATTATAAAATAAACATGAATAGCTTAAATTAATGGGTGCCAGCCAGGTGAGTAAAAGTTTGTGGAATATAAAATCGATCAGGATAATAACATTGACATCATGTAGCATCATTATTAATTTAGGTAAGAATAATTTATAATCATAAACTACATGTCCCCCAGTATCCGAAACAACAAGAAGTTGAGCTTTTTCTGTCCCTCCACGTCATTTTATTATGTTACTGAGAATGTAAAACAAGAGGAGCTCATATAACAGTAACTTAAAGTTATTCTTATGTGATAATCTACAGCAGTTTAAACACAAAATAAAGTTGTAAATGTGAACACTTCAATGTGTTTTGTTGTATTTTGGACTAAAAGCATGACAGGGCCTTCATATTACTCCTGCGTGTTTCATGTTTCCAAGGAGGTCTCTCCTTGTAGACAGAGGAGGAAGTAACAGAGGATGATGGCAGTGGAGAGAGGAGTGAAGATGAAATTACTGCAAAGGCACTGAGTAAAGAGAGAAGAGGAGAATGAGAGGAAAACAGTGAAGGATTCTTTAGAGGAACAGGGCTAGGGAAATATCTTCTTGGAAAGTTATTGCGGATGGTCACATGATACCACACAGAGAGTGGCCAAACTACTACAGACTCCCATTATTTGATCTGGTTTTTATTTCACTTGGAACTCCATCAACTCTTTGGGTTCATAATTGCCATGAGTGCAACAAACATTTGTGTTTGTTGGAAGAACAGCGTCATTGAAGTCCTGTGTCTTCACCTACACAAAATGTATCTAGAAAGGAAAGCTAGCTTTATTATGTTTGTTAGGAAGGTTGAAATTTGGGAAACCTGCATCAACACAATCACTCAGAGGTGTGAAAATAGCTGGTGAAGTATTGAAGGGAAAAAAAAAAAAAAAAGATGTTCTTGTTGCAAATTGAAAGAGTACTGATCATGATGCATACTTTTTCTTATTTATTTCTGAATTTATGTTTTATTTTAAATACATCAAATACAGCACAGTCAAAATGATCTGAAAATAGACTGGTCACTGAATATGATGCTATTTAAGTCAAATGTTGGAAAATGTGTTGATGGCTTTGTAGCTGTTTAGTATTTGGTTGCACACTTACTTGGAGAGTTTCTCAGCGTTGTTCAGGTATCCAAAGAATGCGGGTTCACAGATTAGTCCACTTTTCTGGCATGCCTGTTTGCAAGAAGTGCCGGCCTCTGCCATCACCACCTGGAGCGCGCTCAGAGGTGGCCAGCTGCTTGAGTTTGAGCAGAAATCCTAAAGCAAAATGATTAGAAGAAAATTGGAAAAAGAAAAATATCTTGAAAGTCTAATCTTCCATTTCTATCAACTTCACCAACCTGTTTTTCAATCAGGACGTTGACCCTCTGCAGCATCCCTTCACAAGTAAACTCATAGGGAAGGTAAGGCTCAATCTGAAAGCATATGGAAAAACATTTTTAAAAAATCAAACTATAGTAATACAAGTAATCTTTGTATTTACACTTTTCAGTTTTGGGAAATGGGCATATATGAAAGCATATCTCAAAGAAAATTACACTTTGATTGAGAATAGCTCTGAGAGCCCTTTCCACATCTGTGTGGTTGTTCATGTCTATTGTCCAGACGTAGGGCTCTCCTATCGCCTCGACATACGGGTGTTGAGATGTCACCTACACAAACACATATGTTAAAAAAAAAAGAATTAACCATACATTTTTATTTTCATTTGGATGAAATGTTTTTCCTGTTTGACTTTGGAGATGGCATTAGTTTCATTTCTGGACAGTTTATCTGGATCAGGTGTGTTAGAAAACAGTACATCCCTTTAAATAATTGATCAAAGCAGATGACGTGGTTCCCAAAGAGACGACTGACCTCTCTTATGTTGGGCTTTCCTTTGAAGAACTGCGTGTTGAGGCTGCTATGTGGAGGAACAAACTTTGGGTTCAGGAAAGCACAGCCGTTGGCTAAAGCTTCAAGAGGAGCAGGTCCTTCATATGGGAAGGACAATCCCACAAAAACCTACAAAAGATTCATAATAACCAAATGAAAAATAAGAGACAAACTATACCTTTGAAGAGTAAAACAAAAAGTGCATAATATGAAGACAGACTGAATATAGTAAAGTTAAACATTTCTTCAGTGTCGCCACACGGTGTCAGCCAACACCAAGACAAGTGAACGCCACATAACTGTTAGGCCTGAGGCTTTTAGAGCGTATATTGGTGTGGGGAAATGTCCACTTTCACAGTTATATATATATTTGCTGATTCTGTTGGAAATCTCAGTTCATATCTAGAAATCTCACTCACATGTCACATTCATATTATTTCTGAGCATTTCTTTTGTTTGTGCTCCAAGAGAGCCCTGCAGTGGGGAAAAGCATCACTACAAAAGTGTAAATATATCTGTGAATGAATTTTAAGTATCTACTAGGTGACAGATTCAAAATAATACCAAGTATTTGGAGGCACTATTGCTCTCCCTTTTTTGTACATTTTATTTATTCATTTTTATGTGGAGTTTAGCAGGGATTTATGCAGCTCAGTTGTGTTCATCTGATAATATTTTCACATTCCTGCCCTAAACCATCTCTAACTATGCCTTATTAAAATTTTCCAAGATAATTTATTATTCATCATCATTACTCAAATATTTGTGTGTAATTAAAGGCGAAGGCTTTATTTATTTGGCACCACAGCAATCTGACGGTTCTGATGGGATCTAAAACTTTTCTCCTCTCAGACTTGGGTCACTACTTCATCACGTCAGTCTCTCGGGTATTTGAGGTTGGAAAGGTTCCTCTATCGTCCTCATCTAAATGCAGCTTTGGTTTGATTCAAGTCACAACCCTGTCTGGGTCATTTCCAAATTCTGTTTTTCTCTGTTATCCACTCATTGATCACTAAGGCTTCAGGCTTCAGATCACGGTCTTGTTGGAAGGTCCAGTTCAGACTGCCTGTTGTTTTCCTCCACAATCAGTCAGTCCACTTTTCTTGCAATGGCATTTACGCTGAGCAAATTTTCTAGTCCCAAAGACCATTTTTGTGCAATCTCTGATTTGGATGCACTTGTTTATTGATCGGACTCATCAGGAATGCCAATTTTGGTATTCAATTAAATCACTGATTAGTAATGATTGGAAAAGACAACAGATAGCACTGTTTTTGTCACAAACAGCTAAAGATAGTTAATAAAAGAAAAAAACATTTTGTAATGACTCATTGAGAAGTCAGACCTGAGAGATACTGAAGATTTGGGAAAACAGCAAGATGACAAGAATAACAAGCCTTTTGATTTAAAAGACCTTGAGGTCATTGTACAAGAACACAGGTCCTAAAGTCCCAGGTAAAACACAAAAATAAAATATGCCCTGACTGCACTTCAAAGCTTAGGCAGACAGGTTTCACCTGGCAGACACTTACCTTGCTTTGTCTCAACAAGGCATGCACTTCAGTTCCTTTAACAATGCCATGGTTTCTCACATAACTTGGAATCAGCCTGCTTTTATCTACTGTACCATGGATATCCAAATACTTGTGGATAACATCCAGATAAGCGTTCTTGTCCTGTAATGCACCAACAGCAGAAGCAAGTTAAACATCCGCATCCAACTTTTAAACATGCAAAAGTGAAACAAATTATTTTATGTGGTTCAACTACAGACTTTATTCTTTTATTACACAAGCTGGTGTTACCTTCCAAAATGTGCTTTTCTTGCCGTACACAAGAGCCTGGTTTTGCCTCTTTAGCTGCTCATTGACTTCAGAGTTCAACCGGTGCTGCACAACAAAGCCCAGGAATGTGTTGTCTGGTGTGTGAGCTGCATACATACAAGACAGCACACACACAAAAAGTTAATCAAGAAATACCATGTTTTATTAAATCAGAAAATTTACTCTCTGGCCTAGTCTTAAATGAATTATTGATCAATAAAACCCTCTGAATAACCAGATTAGGTTGTAGAGAAGGAGTAAACAAGTCAGAGACGTACGAAACATGGTGTAGAACTGCAAGGGCATCAGATGGAGGCCACCAAATGGACTTTTAAGATTGTGCTTTTTAGACCACCCTACGTGATTAAAATCTGGCTCAGTGCCAAAAGTGTCCAACACTCGCACCATACACCTGAAACAAACACACACGTTAACTGACACTGTACTAAATTCAAATACTGGTTTATTAAATCTCTGTCTGTTTCAGCAAAGTGTTAAAACAAAAAAAATAAAAGGAAAAATGAATCAAACACAAGATGGCTAAAGGTTTGTACACACCAAACCAAAACATAACCATGTGAATATTTCAACATTACACCCTGCAACTGTTTGCTTTAATCCCGTCCAGCTGTGAACAAGAGCAGCTCTCTGGCTGCAGAGGCTAGATCACATTCAACCACAAAAGCATCGCTGAGGTTGTTTGACAGTCACTCCTGGCTCCCAATTATGTTCTCTACTCATACAGGGTGACTCAATAAGGATAGGTTAAGAGGATTTATGTGTGAATCTGGCTGGATGCATGACACCATTATCAACACAGGAAACTGTTGCAAAATTCTGTGGAATTTCAGAACTGGAAACCTTCAGGTGGGAATTTGTAGGAACATGTGATCATTATGGGAGTGTTTCTAATTTCTAGATCCTCAACTCGACACCAGGGCTACCGAAGCTCCAAAAGTTCAGCCAGAGGACAACAACCAGTAAAACAAAATTTGAACAAATTACTACAGATAGTAAATTTAATCTGTGATGTTAAAAACACATGTTTTTACTGGAAATGTTGAGATTTGTTAAATATTAGCTGGCTAATTCCAGTTCATGAAAAAGGAACAAATGAAAAATGATCATATCTGGCTCATTACTGAAATCCAGCTTATTTTCTCGCCAATTTTCTGTTAGACTTAAGTTTCTCCACAGTTCTGCCACATTGCAACCCTAAGATTTGAAAACAAAATAGTTTAAAGTCTAACTGCAAACTAAGTTTTAGCATTTATCTCATTTATTTATTATTTATGACTCACTGATCAAGCTTCAGAAGACCAGCGTGAAACTTCATATCTGCCATTAATAATCTTCTTGATTCCAGACTGACATCAAAAATTCAGTCACTTTTTAAAAATGTTCATGCAAAACCCAACCATAAGTTCAAGTGAAGCAGCTATTTACATAAACTGAGACTGAGTCACCCCCATGAGAGGTTAAAATCATGGAGCAGATTATTATACACAGTCATGAACCTTTGGCATGAGCCTTAGTGCTGTATTTACATTCTATATATAACCATTATCAAAAATGTAGCTCAACTTACAGTGATGCAAAGAAGCAGGTTCAAATACACAGAGTTGAATGATTGCGCTGAAATTTTCTCAAAGCAAATTCTTCCTGCATTGCAGTAGATACCAGCTTTCACAGGTTCAATTAGACTATTAAGGATCAGAGTCACACTTTGCTCATCTGATTAAAAAAAAAAAAAAGTCTATATAGTTTCTGTCTACCCTTCTCAACAAAAATGACAAAAATCTACTCAGTAGCAATGCTGTTACTAAAGACAGGTTTCTCTCTTTTTTTTCTTATTGGTTTTGTCATAAACATATACAGTGGCAAGAAATGTGTGTGAGAGAAAGGTGTGTGTTCTGCTTTCTTTTTCCAAAAATGTGATCTGATTTTCATCTAGTCATAATAAGAAATAAACAGCTCAGACAGACTGCTGTGAACGGCTCTCTAGAGGTTATTCAGCTCCATCTCTCTGGGTTTAAAGTCTGGGATATTCTAAGACATTGCGCAGTTCGTATGTCCACAAAGATCTCTTTTTTTGCGTGATTCATCACAGCTTCTTGTTAACAGCAATCTACAAGTGTCTTTTCTCAAAGTGGCTTGAAATGACACCTCCAAGCTCATTTCATTACTTAGATGTAAGTGACTTAAGTTAACTTTTATTAAAGTAATTGGTGTAATTGTTTTTTTTCCACCACTACATTGTGTTTGTATTTCACTGTATGTCATGAAGATCAGATCAGAGTTTATGCCAAATTAATGCAGGAAAGTTAGTTAATTCTAAAGAGTTCACCTACTTTTTCTTGCTGCTTTATAAGGATATTTGGATTTACTATTTTCAAAAGCACACAGAGTGACTAAGAGATACTAATACTTTTAGAGCACTGCTTTTTTTTTTAAAAGCAAGTTCTTTGTACAATAGTTTTTTGTTTGTTTGTTTGTTTGTTTGGAGCTTAAACAAACAGGCCAAGCTGTCAATGACTAAAACACAAGTAAATACAAGCGACGTAAACTAGTACTGTCAGGACCAGATCCGGATACTTACTTGTATTTTTCCCAGGACTTATCAAGTTTCTGAATTTGGTGGAGACCAACAATGTCTGTATAGATCAGGTTCATTTCTTCTTTTGTTTTACTGGGACAGCCACCTCTGTTCAACTTTAACATACTCAAAAGAGAGAGAGACAGAGACAAACACGTGAATGCATGCAGAAAAGAATCAATTAGATGATCATAGGATCCAACTATGTTAGTGGAAAGGCCTTAAATTTTGATTTATGCCTTGTAATACAACAATGGCTGGTTTAAAGTGTCACATTTGCCTGCTCAAATTCTTTTATCTCTGATAGAAATGATGCAGTGAGACAGCATCCCTATTCCTATTTGTACTCACTCTTGCAAGATGGGTATGGAAGTAGATATGTGAAGATGGTGACCCAAAATATAAAGTGTTGCGATCAGGTCACTCCACTGAACCAGCTCACCCAGGGGTCCACCATTGAAAGCTCCCTCTATTAATCTAACACCAGATTCCTTTGTAATTGCACCGGGATGCACGAGTATCTAGACAAGAAGGGGAAAATACACCCATGAGCAAGTGCAGCTTTCAGTGTTGTCAAATTATTGAAAATCTTCCTGGAATCAGCATCAGATGACCCATGTCTTAACATGACAAAAGATGGCCTCTCAATGTGACTCTACTATGTTTACTTCTGGGAAGATTTTTGTTGTATTAGGTTATTTTCTGCATTCAGTATTACTGGAGCACCATCCCTTTTGAAAAGAAAGGCACCTCTCAAAATGTAATACCTGTACATTTTGAAATGTCTCCATTCTGTGTGACACGTGATGAAAATATATACATTTTGCATATACACTCATGCCTTTTTTAAATCATTAACTCCTATGCTTTTGCTGTTAAAAAAACAACAGATTGTAGTGGGTTTTATTGTTTGGCATATATAATCCCACATAAACCATATAACTTCCTGCTAATCATCCGTGATTGATTGACTGACTGGTCAATAGATGTTCAGCTGTTCCAATCTAACAAGGGTTTAATAATAACACAAAAAATGTTTTGCACATTAACCTCGGAATGGGTTCAATATTAAAGTCCACAAAAGCAGAATTAAAAGAGGACTAAGCAAATATACCTTCTATGAAAGCGTTGCACTAGTGAAGAGTAAGTGAGGTTTGCAAAACTGCATCCAGCAAAACACAAGTCTCCTGGAACAATCTCCTTTAGACAGATGAGACCGAATGGAGTTGTTTGGACTTTGCAGTCACCAAGTTGATTGTGAACTTTTTAGTATTCTAGAGGAGAATGTGAGTCCATCTGTCTGACAGCTTTAACTTGCTCAAAATTGGATTGTGTAACAGGGTAATGATCTGAGGTTCTGTAATAGCCTGGCCTAAGTCCAGATCACTGTTGTAAAATGCTGTAGAGAAATTTGCATAAGTTAATGCTTGACAACGTTGATGAACTAAAGCAGGTTTGTAAAGAACAACAGGCTGGAGTTCCTCGGCAATATGAGGGATTGAAACGCATTCAGGAAGCGGCTGTTTCAAGTCATTGCTCCTGAAGTTAAATCATGGGGGTAGCTGGTATCCCCACATGATTTTTCCTTTTTGTTTTCATCTTCGTTAAATAAATAATGGCACAGTAATGGGAAAGTTATGTGTTGCCATTCATCTAAGGTTGTATTTACACAACAGTAAGACCTATTGTAATTGCATCAGGATGCAATTACAATAGGTCATGGTGCCTCTATGGCACTATGACCACTACAATTACTCTTACGCCAAAAAAAAGATTAAAAACTGCATTCAATTTAAAAGCAGTGAATATTATTTTATCCAGCAAGCACATAATAATGTGTAAAAGTAAAAGAGCTTGAATTTGCATTTAAGAGGCTAAAGGTGCAGTGTCAGAAAACCCTGAAGTCTCGGACTGAAAGTCTGCATGTCGGTCTGAAATTTCTGCCCCAGGATAATGGGAGGTTACAGAAATTAATTTTTATTGTATTCTGAACTGTGTCAACGAAATATTAAACTACTCTTTCTGGAGCTTTCAAACATGTTTAAAGGATTTTTAATAGGCTGATGCCAAACCTTACTTTTCACATTTTCTGGCCAATAATTTATCAACTCAACTGATTGAGACATTCTTTTTGGTGTTTATTAAAATTATTTTAATTATAGCAAGCATTGTTGCAGCCACTCCACTGTGTGTTGCTACTCCTACATATCTCCTTTACAATCACTTTCTGGTGTAGTTTTCTGTTATTTAATTACACTTAGAACAAAACTGAACAAGTGAATGAGTCATTTCGGCAGAAAAAAACTCCTGTTTTAGCATTTATATTTGAGTTTGAACAGCATTATGAATTTGACTGAGATTGTCCACATGTAATAACTACAATTCTTAGAAACAGAATTTGGACAACAATTGAGCATGCAGTGTAATTTTATAGTGACATTTAATTCATATTGATAAGAAAATGGCATTACATCTTAGAGCCATGAACAAGTTTGGCCTTTCTATTAAGTATTTAAAGTAAAAACACTGAAGCAGTGCATACGACATCTGCTCTCGTGTTTAATCTGCCAAAGTACATGCTGAACAGCATGCTTGAACAACATCTGTTCTCATTGCAGTTAAACCAGATAAGAGATTTTTAACCTGGGAGTCTTCTTTTGGGGGATAAGTCTTTGGATCCTATAACTAATAAAATGACAGCTAGGACGCTGTCAGTTATTCAAATAGGTAGCAGACTTGCTTACCTCTTTGGCTCTCCGCCCTGTAAGTTTGTATTTGGCTGAAAGAGACTGTATTGCCTGAAGCCAAACATCTTCCATACTTTGAATTCTTCTCTGGATCCAGCGAAACTCGATTTTGTTTCCCATGTACAAGTACAGACCTTTAAAACTTTCAGGTATTACTGCACTCTCAAACTTCTGCTGAGGAAATGAAGAAAGCACATCGTACTCTGAAGAATTGATTTGAACTTTGCTTTGAAAAACAAACAAATATTATTTCTTAAAACAAATGAGACAAGTAGCACAAATCTTTACCAATGACACCAGTACTATGTGAGTCATTACAGTCCCCCTATCATCCAGATCTATAATCTGTTAGAAATGAAGGAGTTGGTACATTTTTATATGCTCATCTTATTTTCAGTATTTGCTGTAATTCAGGTGCACATTTCTTTGCTTAAACAGAAACAAACATACTCCGAGCAGGTCTACCATCTGTTCACCACGTCTCATTACTTGCAACACACAGTTGCAGTCATGCGTTCTTTGATCAAAACCTTTACCTCAGGGCTTTTCTCCTCAGCTGAGGCAACCACCCTGCCTGAAATCCTAGGACACCAGGGTTCTACCTTAATGCAACACACAAACAGAAACAGTTACACCAACAAAGGAAAAAGAAAAAAAGAAAAAAAAAAAACAACTGTATATGCAATATGGGATTTGCTTTGGTATTGTTAGTATTATTTAATCAAGGTATATAATGCCACAAATGACAAAATTTTCAGAGCAGATTTAACTCCAACCACCACTGAAAATTGCTTAATGATTATTCAAGTTTAAGGGTGCACTCACTGTATGTAATCTGTACCATTGTCTAGCACAGGGGTGGGCAAACTATGGCCCGCAGGCCACATCCAGCCCATTAAGCTTTTTAATCTGGCCCGCCTAACTTGAATAAATTATATTAATAAACCTGACTGGGTGTCTGCTGTCATTGAAAATATGAAGCTCCCTTGGAGTAAACTCACCACGTGTTTTCTTGTTTGTTTTTTCTCTTATGAGGTGGGTTACCAAAATACTCTATGCATCTGCTCCTGGTCCGGCCCTTTTGTCAAATGTTAGAACTCTTTGTGGCCCACGGGTCAAAAAGTTTGCCCACCCCTGCTCTAAGACCAGACACATGAACACCACTTCTGGCCAAGGTTAAAGAAAGTAAAGGCTCGATATGGTAGTAACAACAATTCTTGATGGTATGATTAGATTAGACTTGTCCCCTTGACTTTTAAGTAATAAAATTTCTCCAGATTTCTTGAACCCTTTAATGATAATACGCAATATGGCTGGTGAAATACGCAAATCCCATCCATCCATTCTCTACACCCGCTGAATCCATCTAGAGGGTCAAGGGGGTCTGCTGGAGCCAATCCCAGCTCATTACAGGCGATAGGCAGGGGTACACCCTGGACAGTTTCCCTTCCAGTCTTCATTGGTGTAATTCTGTTTTTAAGCATTTTAATAATTTTTCCCACACATTGTTGACAACATAAAGATCCTCTGCCCATCTTTGCTTTTCAAAGACTTTCATTGATACTGCGTTTGTACCAAATTATAATTAAAATGATATGTTGATATCAGATGTTGTATGCTGTCGTGCATATGGAGAAAGTGAGAAAGTTGTGTACGTAATGAGATCCTGACTCACAGATTCACAGCTCATCATGACAATCATAAGAACCAGCAATTCAAAAATGTGGGAGGGCTAAAAACAAAACAAAAAAAAGCCAAAAAGTCAGTAACGTAGTAAACTGGCATTTCATGTCCTGAAAGTGTTGATATATGTACAGGAAGCAATCATGTCCAAGCATGATCCAGAGAATGTGAGTGAAGGGTCCAGTGGGGGCTTGGGAAGGTTGGTGTCAATCGTTTCTGGGCATGTCAAGGTACGACTTGGCTAGTGTGGCTCTGCACCGAAAATATCTGCATACCTCGCTGAGGTAGATGAGGATAGAGCAGAACGACCCATTCACACCATAACTGCTGTAGCACGGGTCTGTCTTCCACATTTCCTTCATCCACTGGAGCCACAAAAAACAGAACTACATTATCACAGTTGAAAATGGCTGGACATTAAAAAAAAGTTTAAAATCCAACTTGACATTGTTCAGTGTAGTTACAAAAGAGATTTCATTCATATGTTTTGGGTTTTGATGATGATAGTTTGTTACCTGAAGTTTCTGATAGCAGTGTGGAAATCCATCCATGGATGGCACTCGGCAATATCTATCATCTTTGCTTTGTTGCTCTGAGAAACAAACAAAAAAAAAGGAGTATTTTTCTTGGTTTCAAGCCTCACTTACTGGGCATATTAGCAGCGAAATGCTTTGATTGAGAAACCTTACCAGATTTGATTTGCTCTGGACTCTTTTCTTCATGATGTTCCACCTTTTCTTTCAGCTGGAGTTTTTCCTTCTCCAGCTGAAGCTTCAAGAGCTCTTCCAAGTGAGAGATTTGCTGTTGCAGTTGGCGTTTATCTGAGCGCAGCTCCTTTATCATCTCGTCCTTCATTTCAGCATTTGCTTTATCAGCTTCCACTTTAACCTGAAGTGCTTGTAATTCCTGCTGGTAGTCCTTCAACTGTGTCACCGGAGAAACTGAGAGAAGGAGTTCTTCACTGAACACATCATCACGATGCTTGCATCTAAAATTAACTCTTCATGAAGTTAGCCATGGGGTTCTCATAATATTCATTAAATAAATACTGTATCACCAGGGCTGTTTACTCAGAGCAAATGTTGTAAACAAGGCAGAACCATGACCTAGTTGTGATCAACAACAAGACTAAGTTTTCCAAGGGTTTAGATGAAGACATCGCGGTTAACCAAGTTGAGATGTTGAATACTTCATGAGAGTATGCCGATCTATGATACTCTAAGTCTCACCGATACAAACCAATCTTAACTGAAAGCTGAGGTGGAGAAAACTGTTTAAATGTTTGAACCAGTTCAAGATCAGAAGTTGGCAGTGATTCACTTAATATGTTGATTATTAACGTCCTTTAAAAATCAAAAAAGAGCAATAAGGATTGTCATGAAAGACAGAATGTGATTCACTGAGATATTGACCAGGGAAAACCACTGATTTTCTCAATTACTTTCTCACCTCGAGTTGTGTGTGTTTCCGTCAACACGCTTCTGTTCTGTCTCAGTATGTTGTCAGCAGTCACACCATTTCCTACATGGTCAACTTTATACTGAAATAAGATCAATTAGTGTTTAAATATTTTAGATAGATGAAACGAAATAAGAACATATGTTTAAGCTGATAACAAACTGAACACATCCACTAAACATTTATAGTACTGGACGACAAAATATGTGAACCCTTGAAGAGTTATGCTTTCTTTGAGGATTGACTCTGGATCAGACTTGCACAACATTCAGCTATCTTGGCTGGAAGCCTACTTCCAGGAAAAGTAATTAGAGTATTAAAATACTCTATTAACAGTTTGTCTAACTGTGCACTAATGAACGTCTAAACATCGTAACATGTAGGTGAATATTTAATGTATGTAAATATTAATTGGGAAGAGGATACATACCAGGAGAAAATACGGCAGACTCAGCCACCACATGAAACAGATGACGACCAGCACTAACAAGAACTTTTTCCATTTTTTCTGTTGTTTTCTCATGACTCACTGGGAGAGAGGAGTTTAATTCTTAACAAATGGAGGAAAATGTACATGAAATGCAACATTTATACAAGACAACACATGGCAGAAATCAACACTGAGGCATAACTGTGAGTGAAATAGTATCTGCCATTTCTGTGAAGGAAGAAGTTAACACAAAAGGAGATAAGTTCTGTTTCCATTGTGGTTAAAAATACTATATCTAATATAAATGCACACTGATAAGGGCTTGATCATGCACCAAAATATGGAACCTTTGTTGGAAATATTATTATTCAATTATCGAAACTTGAATTAAATGATAATAACAAGTGTACTAGTCTTGGTTAATCAGATAAAAAATAAACTAAGAAAAATTTAAACTAAATGCACAAAGAACAATATATAACAGGAAGTGATGACTCCAGGACCTCTGTCGTATCAGAACAGGATTTGAATATGTAAAGTCAAAGGTTTTGCAGTTCTCAACATTGTTGACGTTTAGTAGAGCAGCTGCACATTAATAATAGTTGTGATGAGCATCACAGTTTATTTTCAGTAAAGCTTCCTTTTCCTGCCCATGTCCCAACTTTTTTGAGAGATATTATGTTCATCAAATTCAAACTGAGCATGTAACAGTCAAATCTCTCATTTTCAAATTGTGGGGGTGTGGGGTTATGGTAAGTTTATGAGAAGATAGTTTCACTGCAACATCAAGGTCTATCCCAGCCAAAAAACATATCAAAACAGGTCTGTCAAGATGTGCTATTCAAGCTCTTTTGAAAGTGTACAACAAAACAGGAGACAAAAATAACTGTGGACGGAGTCATTGGCCAGAGAAACTTAGTCCAGCAGTGGAGGTCTTCCTTTTGAAATCAGAAGATGTCTAGCACTGTCCAGACAGACCTTAAATACATTCTGCAATGGAGCAACAATCCCAATCACACAGCCAACGTCATCAGGAAATGACATCAGCGATTAAAAAAAATAAGTCCTGAAAGTGATAGTAAGGCACTCACAGAGCTCTGATCTCAAGATCACTGTTTGTCTGCGATAGCGTGACGACACACCCGAGGCTGCTTGTGCCCACAGAAGATGTGTTGTCAGTTCTCCAAGATAATTTGAAGAACCTATCTCCTGAGTTCCCACAAAAACAATCATTTTAACTAGAAAAAAGCATGCTGGTTTGAAGGCTAAGGTTGGTCACAGCTAATATTGATTCAATGTAGATTTTTTTTCTTCAGTTTGCTAAAGTGGCATTTTGTAAACTGATAAAATAAACGATGTTATATTTTTAAAGCATTTTTACTTTATAGCAGAAGGTATAACCTTTAAAGAAAAAAAATTACTCCAAATGCTCAGTCATCTTCACACATTCGTATCTCATTTTATAACACTGCATTTCATTCAAAAACTTTCATGGCATGTATAATTCTAACTGCACTTGTAACTAATTATATTGTTTTAAACGTGTGGTTCATCAAAAACCCAATAGTGGCAAAGAAAAAATAAAGTACTTACCTTAACATGTTATCTTAATCTTTCGAGTGTTACTAAAGTTTAGCCATTAAATGGGATTTTTTTCAAATAGTTCATTCACGCAATTCAGGCTCCTTAATCACACTTGTCTGAGGACTGTTCTGGCTGAGGTGCAAAGAATCAGCAGTAATGTAACACTGTGAACCGTCATTGTCATGTTGGAAATGTCTGGTAGAACAAGTTTACATGCCTGGCCATTTGCATAATTGAAACATTTACATAACATATTCAAAGCATTTTTTTTCATTCAACAATCAGTGAAAAGTACATTTGTTTTACTGATCATCACTTTTCACTTGTTTTTGTAACCGTATTGATAATATTTAAAATTAACTAATATAACTGTACTTAGGAAGTGCACAGAAAACCTCTAATGTTCAAAGAGCTGTTACATGATGTTTGTTGAATGCCTGAGGTATGGGCTAGAGCCCTGCATTGTGACTGGGATCCCGCGGGATCCAACACAATACAATTTTTTTTCATTCAACAATCAGTGAAAAGTACATTTGTTTTACTGATCATCACTTTTCACTTGTTTTTGTAACCGTATTGATAATATTTAAAATAGTCCTGCACAGGACTCAAGTATGGGCTCACATTTGCCAGTTTTGTTAAACCCCACTAAATGCACAACAATGCCCTACAAGGTTGCTGGAAGCATGATTCTTTTTCATTTGTGCATGACTACACTGATCAGGTGTGGTCAACAAAATTTGTTACAAAAACCACTTTGTGGTTAGCACTGTTGCCTCACACCAAGAAGGTTCCTGGTTCAACTCCCAGCAGGAGTCTTTCTGTGTAGAGTTTGCATGTTCTCCCCATGCTTGTGTAGGTTTTCTCCAGGTACTCCAGTTTCCTCCCACCCTAACCCTCCCATATGTATGAGGTTGATTGAGAACTCTAAATTACTCATGTGCATGTACATTGTTGTTTGTCTTTATATGTGGCCCTGAGAAGGACTGGCGACCTGTCCAGGGTGTCCCCCTGAGTTTTCTGTAGGTGGTTGGATATTACTGTGGGAAGTTTTGCAATTGTATTGGCTTCACTGGCAAGTGTAGCCAGTTGTGACTGTTCTTGTTCTTTTCTTTCTCTGTGTTTTCTTCTGATTGTGTCCACGTGAATCAGCACATCTTTTAATGCACTGATTTTTATCTGATAGAATCAGATACGAGGGGTTGCGTTTTTAGGACCAGACGATTTATATAGCCAATAGATATGCTGTCTGGAACATTAGCCATACAGAATCTATAGAGAAACCAAAACTCAAGAAATGTTTTAATTTTTCTGAATGTGTTTCAGTTCTAAACATCCTGAAATTATTCAGACAAATAATACATACTGCATAAAGCAATGCATGTTCAATCTCACATCATTCACTTGTGTATGTGAAGTCTGGTGAACACTATAATACCAAACATTACTTGTATGAAAATGAAGAAGACAGACCAGTAAAACAAGCATTACACAGATGGCACACAGTTTCACATTCCAAAGTAAATACATGTTACTCCAATGACCTTGGGGACAATTAAAGAAAAAGCTGGGGAATCAAACAAAGGGGAGGCACTTAGAACAGTTTAAAAATAGATGTTAGTTCAACTATGAAAAACCAGAAGATCCAGTTAAGAAGTCATAAGCAGTCGTAAAAGGTGAGAATGTTCATACCTTACAAAGCATGCTCAGAAGTAAAATAAAACTTCCACACAGCCTATGTCGGTTTTGTCAGACTCAGGAGATAGTGTCATATGCAGTAACTGACTGAACAAAGAATTAAGGAAGTCTGAAGTATAGGAAATAAATATAAACAACCTTCAGGATTTATCCATTGGGTTGACCAAACAAAATTCAACTTGTGAATCATATATTATATATATATATATATATATATATATATATATATATATATATATATATATATATATATATATAT